>JAACNH010000883.1:47586-62843 GCA_019447015.1 Hymenochirus boettgeri | reverse complement strand
CTTCACTTCTAGATCTGCACTGCCCTCTACTGGTGAGGTGACTTCACTTCTAGATCTGCACTGCCCTCTACTGGTGAGGTGACATCTGCACTGTCCCTCTACTGGTGAGGTGACATCACTTATAGATCTGCACTGTCCCTCTACTGGTGAGGTGACATCACTTATAGATCTTGCACTGCCTCTTACTGGTGAAAGGGGTGACACAATCTTATAGATCTGACCGTCCATTCTACGGTGAGGTGACATCACTTATAGATCTGTACTGTCCCTCTACTGGTGAGGTGACGTCACTTATAGATCTGTACTGTCCCTCTACTGGTGAGGTGATGTCACTTCCAGATCTACACCGTCCCTCTACTAGAGAGATGACATCGCTTCCTGATCTGCACTGTCCCTCTACTGGTGAGGTGACAGATCTGCACTGTCTCTCTACTGGTGACTTGAGGTGACATCACTAATAGATCTGCACTGTCCCTCTACTAAAGAGGTGATGTCACTTCCAGATCTACACCGTCCCTCTACTAGAGAGATGACATTGCTTCCTGATCTGCACTGTCCCTCTAGCGGTAAGGTAGACATGTGCTGTCACTTCCATATCATGTTAAAGAAACAATGGCACATACAAGGAGAGGGCATAGCCCTCTCTATAATATTCAAAGCTCAACATCTCCTGCACCCATGATGGATAGACTTTCTTTGTTTTTTACAGTTCACTTGGTGTGAAATGCTATTTATCATTTTATTTAAGTTTATCCTTCAGATCTGAATCCTAATTCACTGTCACACATTTTGTCCAGCCAGTTTTTACTAACCCATTCTCCTTGCATTAGTGAATGTATATTTAAAGGAATAGTTCACTGCCATAGTGAACTATTCCTTTACTACATTGTATTAGCCAGCCATAGTATTTACCAGCCTTACCTCCCATTCTTCAATCAATTGTTGGAGAGCCAGGAACGAAGATGGGGAAAGCTTACCTATGCGCGATCCAGCGTGGTCGCTCTGAAATTCCCGACTGCTTCCTGTTTCTTTTCCGCTATAGCGTGCATTATCAGGCATACGTGTTATAGCGGAAGAGAAGTGGGAAGCGTTTGGGACCAGTCAGTGAGACTACGCTGGATCATGCAAAAGGTAAGCTTTCGCCATTTTCGTTCCTGGCTCTCCAACAATTGATTGAAGAATGGGAGGTAAGGCAATGCTCCTTATCCTCCCGGGCTTCAATCATTGTAGTAAAGGAATAGTTCACTATGGCAGTGAACGATTCCTTTAATTTGCTCCACTTCTGTGGTTGATGTACATAGTGATGGCCCAGTTCGCGGATCCGAACTCGAATCCGCAGCGGATTTACCCCGTTCGCGAACGGCAGATATCGCGGATTTTCCGGTTTTCCGCCTTCCGAACTTTTCCGAACCACGTTTTCGAAAATTTTCGAAATTACGAGGATTTCACGTTTGTGCCCGAGGGACTGTGGGAACAAAGGTGTAATTTTCAGGCTCAGTGTTTGAGCGTCTTTAAAGTAATTGTGGGGCTTGGGGTGATGGAAACGTGTTTTTTTTTAAATAACAATATTATAATGTATTTCATTCATTCATTTGCAATGGAACAGAGACAACTCGCCATCCCTTTCACCAGTCTATTACTACAAGTCTTCTCCCATCTTTAACACAATCATGTGTGAACCTAAGTTAGAGAAGTAGATATGGGGGAATGAGCCATAGATCCCACAGCTACTGCACAAACATCTCCTTCATTGATACTGTCTCTGCCCACCAAGAGATATATACCGGGTACCGTCTGTCAATGCTGTTTGTGAACAGAGCTGAGACGTTACAGTAGGACTAATGCCAATGTGTCAATATTCCGTACTGCATATAACCAACAAAATAACCATTTCCAGTAAACGTTTCAGTTCCAGGGGATCATTACCCATGCGTTGGGTTTCTACCAAAACTTCTCATGTCAAGAATTTCCCTGCAGGAACATTTTGTAAGTGAAGAATTGAACAATCAGACTGAATAAGTTCAATGCGACATTTTATTTAATTATTATATCTTATGTCAAGACCTTGTGCCCAGCAGAACAATGGATCCCGGCCTTTATCTAATAAATAATTCAATCCATAAAATTACTTTTCTTTGAATATTTAAGCAAACGTCCCTTCATCTCCTGCAAAATAGTTAGCAAGCACATCTCCTAATAAATAATGAATGGTGACTTGGCCCTGCAAAATGTAATGGGGAAAGATACATATTAGTCTTCATCATCATCATGCAGCAATCTTGTCCTTGAGGATTCAATATCTGGTCTGTCAGTCAATAGTAGAAGATATCAGGTTGTTTACATGAAAATGAGACATCAACATGTTATTAATACACAAATAAACTGGAGACACTGCACCAATGTTTTCAGGTTGGTCTCCTCTTAAAGTTGCAGAAGTGTTTTATAAACTTGCACATGCTTATAGCCTTTGGGAGCAGCAGTAATGTGACTCATTGCTGTACCTGGAAGAACCAGCAGGGAAAGGAGAAGGGGTTGATGAACAATGGGGGGAATAGCTAACTTCAGAAACATCTTTGAACCACGTCCATATTGCGTTCTTGGGGTTTGGGAGTGGTGCTTAGTCTTCACAATGATTTTAGTTGGGAGGTAATTAAGTAATTAAGAAGTAATAGCCAGAGACGTCTGGCTAGTAAATAAACATTGTTATTGTGAGATGACAAAGTAGTTTCCCTGAATTAATCACTGTATATTTCTATATATATTTTAAGCAGGGAAAATATGAAAGCTGCAAGCACAAACACAGTTCCTTGCCCTCTTCAGTTGCAGAGTGGAAAATGTACATATAATTCTTTACAGAAAACTTAAAGGGTTAACGCACCCTCCCATTTACTGTACAAGGGGTATAAAGGGCACTTGAATTTATTATTTAATATGTACTTTAAAGGAAGATAAATAGCAAATCTGCACCTAGGATCTCAGTCTTAAAGGACTTTCCAGTCACTGTGAGCAACTAGTATTTACCAGTCACTGTAGGCAACTAGTATTTACCAGTCACTGTAGGCAACTTCTATTTACCAGTCACTGTGGGACACTTCTATTTACCAGTTACTGTGGGACACTTCTATTTACCAGTCACTGTGGGCAACTTCTATATACCAGTCACTGTGGGCAACTTCTATATACTAGTCACTGTGGGCAACTAGTATTTACCAGTCACTGTGGGCAACAAGTATTTACCAGTCACTGTGGGCCACTTCTATTTACCAGTCACTGTGGGCAACTTCTATTTACTAGTCGCTGAGTGCATCTTATATATACCAGTCACTGTGAGCAACTTCTATTTACCAGTCACTGTGGTCAACTTCTATTTACCAGTCACTGTGGGCAACTTCTATTTACCAGTCACTGTAGGAAACTTCTATTTACCAGTCACTGTGGGTAACTTCTATTTACCAGTCACTGTAGGAAACTTCTATTTACCAGTCACTGTGGGTAACTTCTATTTACCAGTCACTGTAGGAAACTTCTATTTACCAGTCCCTGTGGGCAACTTCTATTTACCAGTCATTGTGGGCAACTTCTATTTACCAGTCACTGTGGGCAACTTCTATATACCAGTCACTGAGTGCATCTTATATATACCAGTCACTGTAGGTAACTTCCATTTAACAGTCACTGTGGGCAACTTCTATTTAACAGTCACTGTGGGCAACTTCTGTTTAACAGTCACTGTGGGCAACTTCTATTTAGCAGTCACTGTGGGCAACGTCTATTTAACAGTCACTGTGGGCAACTTCTATTTACCAGTCACTGTGGGCAACTTCTATTTACCAGTCACTGTGGGCAACTTCTATTTACCAGTCACTGTGGGCAACTTCTATTTACCAGTCAATGTGAATCATTATACCCACAGTATTGGTACCTATTCAATATCCAGACATCTTTGTAATTTTAAAGATCCTTTAGTGAGTGTTGATATTATGGTTCTTTTTAGAAATAAGAGATTCCAATATCCCTCTAGGGCTAGAGGGACTTGATTCAGTAGCAAATTTATAATTTCCCAGATTGCAACGAACATAAACAGCAAAATAATAAAATTAAACAGTTATAACAGCAACGGGCAACTATTGGCAAAGCTCCATTCCTATAACTAGCTCAACATCTGCTCGTCTTGTCCATGATCAGTAAGTAACAGGCACAGCCCAGAATGTCTTAATTACGTTTGGTATCATAACATTATTCATCCCTCTATAACATAATTTATATTAATATCAGTCAGTTATAAACTCCAGATGTACTAACAGGATTGGGTTTTACACATAATGAAAATTATTATAAGGAAACTCAAAGCTCATTCCCTTCCTCTATATTTATTCCTATGTTTCTGCAGGTGGTGATAACATTGAAACTGTTAAAAAGAATTAAATCAACCAATTCTCTTTTTATAAACACCTTTTCTCCGTTCCTTGTTGAAATGTTAATTTAAGGCCATATCCATTCCACACTTGACAAAAACGCTGGTGAGTTGTCAGTTATCTGCCCACTACCCCAACTGCTATTTTACCAGTTTATTTGTAACCAGATATTTATTAATACGTTCTCGCGAAGGTATCTGCCTCCTCCAACTGCTCAGTGAGCTTTTTATAATCTTGGGCATGTGCAGTGGAGGCAGCATGGGAAACAGCAATCATTGGTTGTGATGTCAGTTGTCACAGCTTTGACTGCATGGAGGGAGGAGCCAGCTCACTCTGCCAGAATGGGGACAATAAGCATCCTTAAATATCTGTTTAGTAATGCAGGTAATAATGTGCTGGGGTTTAAGTTTGGACATGTCCTTTAAGAAAGAGATGTTACTTGTTTTATGAACCAAGATAGGGCGTATCAGCATTTGAATGAATGTTAAAAAAACTATTTTTGCTCAGATGATCCCTCATTAAGGTGGTTTAAACTGCAATAGTTACACGATAAGAACCCTACTGTATGTTTACTTCAAACATGTAAAGCACAGACAGGCTTGAATGTATAACAAAATATATTGGTTATTACCAAGAAGGCACCTGGAATCCGGACCCTAAAGCTACGTACAGATGTGCAATCACAGGAGAGACCCGTAACTAGAGATGTCCGAACTTCGCAAAATCCAGTCCGCTCGAGGAATCCGCGAATTTTCGGAAAAACTTGAAAAATCCACGAGCGGACCCATTAAAATGAAAAAATCCTCGAAAATACGAGGATTCTTCGAAAATACGTATTTTCCCGCATTTTCGAAAATATGTGAAATCCTCGTAAGTTAGAAAATTTTCGAAATGACGTATTTTCACGCATTTTAGAAAATACGAGAAATTCTCGGAATTTTGAAAATTTTCGAAAACGCGGTTCGGAAAAGTTCGTAAGATGGGAAACCGGAAACTCCGCGGTATCCGTCGTTCGCGAACAAGGTAAATCCGCCACGGATCCGGGTTCGGATCCGCGAACTGGGCCATCACTACCCGTAACACACAAATGAGAATCAGATGATGTATGGACAATCGTTATATCTTAAAGGCTGTCTTCTCTTTATTTTACTGGTTTTCCTCAGAAACTTGTTGTCGACAGAAAGAAGAACCAATATTCTCTTGGATAGGACCCCCTCCTGCCTTTGACTGGCTGCAAGGTAATGTAAATTGATCTGAAGACCAACCTGCTCCAATTTGTGCCTCTTTTGTAAATACCCATAGCAGTGCATTGTATTTTTCTCCTTAAAAGAAAAAAAAATCTAAGAATTAATTTGGATCAGGTTATTCCCTCTTTAAAGCTCCTTCTCCAGCCCCATAGACTTAAAAGGACTATGGGAAATGTGAGTAGAGATGGACCAAACCTGAACCCAAGTTAGACCCGAACTTTAATAGTTTAGATAAACTCAAATTCTTCCGAACTATCCAAACTACAAGCTTGTTCAGGTTTTTTTTTTCGAACTCGTGGAATTTACGAAAATTTGCTAATTAGCAAATTCTCAAATCGGGAACCCTTGAATGTATCCTCTGATTTCGTAACCCTCGAATGTATCCTTCGATTTCAGCAACCCTCGCATGTAGCCTTCAGTAAATATTCTCTCCATTGACTTTCAAACTATTTCGAACTATTCTCTCCAATGACTTTTTAATGGGTTTGTTTTCAAACTTCTGAAATTTTACCAAAGTTAAAAAGTTTAAAAATGAACCGAAATTCAGGAAGTAGGGGAAGCATCAATGAATGAAATAGTTTTAATTAATTTGTAAGCTTTTATAAAATAAAGAATGTATCAGTTCAGGTTCTTCATACATGGAAAATCACCTGAATTGAATTTATTATTCGATTTTTATTTTCCTTTAAGTTCAAGTGGTTCCTGGCTTATCTGCAACCCATGGGCTATTGTTGAAATCTAGACCAAAGCCTGACTAAATGTTTGATAATCACCATGTTGTGCCCAACTAAAAGCTGAAGTCTTTAAAAAATACATAAACATTCTGTCCATAGTGCAGATAAATACGGAATCCCTGTCATCTGTCAATTGTCAGCCTCTCATAGTTCAGTGATTTCCCTTATCCTTGAAACCAGCACTTTCCTTCTACATGAATTACTAGGAGGCTCTGTAGATTGATGGTCTCATATTAGCAAGATTCTGCACAGATCATAAATATAAAGTTCTCCAACTTTGTTGGCCTTGGAACTGATTCAGTTGGCAAGAAACTTCCAAAATTGAACAGTTTTCAATAAGGCCGATTCCAAGGGCAGAATTTGGTTTTCCAAATGGATTTGTTTTTATAAATGGTGCTTATCTATTTCAGAAGTTATAATAGGTACTTAGATATGTCACCAGTCACATGACAAATATTGTGGTTTATATTAGTCAAGTTTGATTGTTATGTGAATGTAAGGCAATAGCAAAATGGGGGTACTTAATAGCTCTAGAGACCACCAGCCTTATCCAAATTCTATGCACAAGACTCTTATTTATCAGGAGTGGGCCCTCGCATATGTTGGAGGCAGGGTGTTGCTGAACTACCACTCTAGGTAGAATGCAATAAATGGGCGCCAGTGGTTCTTGAACTTAAACAGTATCTTATTTATTACCAGAGCAATATTAATTAGGAATTGTAATTAGCACAATAGAGGTGACATAGCATGGCACAGATATCACATAAATACTCACAAACCAGAGGGATCAGAAACAGAATAAATAACAATCAGCTTGTTAGTGCCACCCCAGCTCTCAGGTCACTGTAGTGGAATCTTCTACCCCTATGTCTGGCACTATGTCCCTATTCTTGGGTGGCATACCTAGGACTCTAGTCCTTACTAAATCTCCTTGTTGGAGCCCAGGCTGCTCACTAGCTACCCTACTCCTATCTATCACTATAACAGAATCTAATCTCACATTAACTGGGCCTACCTGTTTTCAAAGTCCCAAGCTCTTCCCCTATCCTCTGGGGAAACTCCAGGAAGCAGAAAGAGACTGAACACATATGTGCTCTCCCTTTTACACTTTTACACAGTGACCCCTGCTGGACAAATCCTGTCAGAACAAGAAGACTAAAGGGAAACTAGTTTATCAGTTCCCTACATGAATAAACAATAATAACATTTGTGACCCAAATGAAACTTATTACATAATGTTTAAACAAGGCGTTTCGTATTTGGTATTACTTGTCCTTTCTTTTTTCATTAGCATTTGTCTGTAAACTAGTAGTGTCCAACACGTGGCCCCATGGAGCTCCTCGTGACATGTGGGACTGTCAAGATGGGTGGGGTTTATGTAAATTGTGGGAAGGGTTGGTGGAGGGAGTGGGTGGAGTTGGAAAAACTATACATTGTTTTAATCAGCTTGGCTGTTAAGTTGAAAGGAAAAAGGATTTCTACACTGCAGTTATCCTTATCCTTAATAATATCCTCTCCTGGTGATAAGTCAAGGTAGCATTCTTGATTTTTTGATAATTCTTTTGACAACGATACATTAGTGTGAAAAACTCATGTTAGACTCATTAACCAAATCCAGCCTTTGGCGTTGGACAATTTTTTCAAGATTGCTCAACTTAAAGGGGAGCTTTGGTGTCCAAACAAGATTTTAAATGAAAGGCCAGGTATCTACCTTTGAAATACGTCATCAACTACTTTTCAATGTGCTGCACTGCCCAATATATTAAAAGGCATGTCCACCCCTTTCCCCAACTTTTAGGATACTTTAGGACCCTGCCTCCTGTCTCTCCTCCGAGAGAATTTGCACATGCCCAGTGCAGCCCTCCCCCCCTTCCTCCAGCCCCAAAAGCCATATTAGTATGTCAAGAAACTCCCCCGATCTTTACTTACCTTCCGTCTATCTTCCGCCACACTGCCCAGCCTTCTGCTTGCATGGAACTGCAAGCAGGGGTCCGGACCAGCAGCCGCGTCTGTGGTTGGCTGAGAGGCAGCCAATCACGGATGCAGCTGCCGGCAGTTCAGAATGCCGGAGGAGAGAGGGAAGGTAAGTAAAGATCAGGGGAGTTTCTTGACTGAATAATATGGCATTTGGGACTGGGGATGGGAGACCTATAACATATACAAAGGGTTTTGTGCTAGGGGGAGGGAGGCCAAAACAGGTGGGAGAGAGAGGGGGGAGGGCTGCACTGGACATTTGCAAATCCTCTCAGAGGAGAGACAGGAGGCAGAGTCCTATATGGACTCTGCAGGGCCAGATCTACCATTATACAGAGTGAGACATTTGCCTCACTCTGAAGGGGAGGGGTGGGGGGAGATAACATGGTTTCAGATTAGGAAGTGCAGAGGATCTGCTCCCATATCACACATAAAACTTAAATATCTTCAAAACTACGTAAAAAAAAATGAAAGTAAATTGCAAAAATACTCAGGAAAGCAATTCCTGTCAATTTACCTAAAGTCATTGTTGGACCACAGTTACCCTTAAATGTAAACATTCACCTTTCTATATTTATATGGCAAATCATTTTTTAACTGTTATAGCGAAGGTTAAAATAGTGCTCCTTTTATTTTATGCAATCATAATGGTTTTCGATCCTGGTCGTAAAAATAGCAGGCCTTAAAGGGGTGGTATTCCAAAATAGCGATGCCGCACCTTTATAATAGCGATGCTGCACCTTTATGGCCCTGTGGGATTGTTTCTTACAAGTGAGCCTAATATACTACAACCTAGAATTAGAAACACATATACAAGATTAACCATAGAGGCGCTTCTTATCATTGTAAGAAATCTAGAGATCATGAAAAATGGAATCACATTATACTAAACGTTACCAGTGATTTGCTGGATTGATAATCAATCAATTTTTTGTTTAACTCAATTTGTATTTTTAACTCTTTGTGTAATTTCTCTTTAACAGACGCGCCTTGAATTTCGCAAGCAGACATTTAAAAAAAAAAAATCAGTCCAGAGAGCGTAATTCCTTTACCCTTTAATTTCATGCTACTGGTCGCAAATCGTCATATACTCCGTTGTTCTTCCTTGGTCAGATCGACCTCCAATTGACCTTCATTGATCTACAGGACACCAAGAAAAATCAGTTGAGAAGAGTCCGAGCGAATCCGTCATGGGAATTTCTCCTGTCAATTCGGTAAAGAAAGCTGATGGCTTCTTTTAATTATCAGCGTGGATTAGAGTTTCCCCCAGAGTCATTGTTTGGCTAACGTGCTGACTTGTAATCTTTATATCTAGAAGAAGAAGGGGAAATGATTTTGTATACAGAGTGAAATGATAGGTAGACTTGGTCACAATCACTACCCACAGTGCTAACACCAGCTATTAGCTGGCGGTATATAATCATGCTATATAAACAAGCTGATATTGATGGACTGATGCATAAAAAATGGAGGTCTTATCTGACCGTAATCTCCTTAGCGAGACTAAAAGCATTGCGCGATCAGACGTCTGTTTTTGTTTTCCCACCGCCCGTACGGCTCCGTAAAAAAGGAGTTGAGTTTCAAGCAAAATTCTTGCACAAATCTCTCTTTTTCTATACAGGCTACGCCTCACTATTTCACAAAAGTTTTGGAAATGGCTCGGCCATCACTAAGGGCACGGCCACACTACAGCGCAAACGCAATCGCACATGGAATCGCATGCGATTTCATGTGAGATTTTGTTGCGTTTGCGCATGCGTTTTCTTCATTAGGTATAGGAAAATGCATGCATTTGCGATTAAAAATGCGGAACGCAAATCGCAACGCACCCGAAAATGCGTGTTTTCGGTGCATTGCCGCGTTTTCAATGATTTGAAAAAAAACGCAAGCGCAAACACAGAAAAATGGCAGCTGTGTGGCCCAGCCCTTAATTACTGAAAAAACTATGCTACATCAGTAGTGCGGGTTTTTCGTTAATTCGGCACAAAAATGCCCGATGTATCATCGTCCCCTGAATTCAGTGTATTGAAAGGAGAAAATCGTGGCAAATCTGAAAAATCCACTTGAATCAGGTTTGAAGCAGATTTTCGTTTCCATGGAATTCCATCACTTTCCACGGAAGCGCTTATCGAACAAAACTCTCCTGTTTTCTACATCTCTAAAAAGCCATAGCCGGAGAGAGTGTGAAACGCATTTCTCCTGATAAAAGTTAAAGGGCATAAACAGTGCCAAAATGGCTTAATGTAAATTTGCAGACAGTGCTATCCTGTGTATTTTTGCCATATACTTTTATTATTTTTTTGGAACAGTTATCAAGATATTTTCATTTTTGTATTGTGTGCCAGAACATGTACATATCACCAAAACTCGTTTGAACACTGCAATTATTCACGATAGGGCAATTGTCGGGTTTCCGCACGCTTCATTCAAGGGTTACGGTCAAGTCGACTGTTAGAGAACAATACTTTTGAGGGTTACAGATCAATACATTCAAGGGTTACCGAAATAGTCTGCTACATTTGTGGGTTACTGAATGATACATTCAAGGGTTACTGAAATCGTCTGCTACATTTGAGGGTTACCGAATGATACATTCAAGGGTTACCGAAATCTAAGGCTACATTTGAGAGTTACCGAAACCGAAGGCTACATTTGAGGGTAACTGAAATCGAAGGCTACATTTGAGGGTAACTGAAATCGAAGGCTACATTTGAGGGTTACCAAAATCAAAGGCTACATTTGAGGGTTACCAAAATCGAAGGCTACATTTGAGGGTTACTGAATTTGGAGGCTACATTTGAGGGTTACTGAAATCGAAGGCTATATTTGAGGGTTACCAAAATCGAAGGCTACATTTGAGGGTTACCGAAATCAAAGGCTACATTTGAGGTTTACTGAATTTGAAGGCTACATTTGAGGGTTACTGAATTTGAAGGCTACATTTGAGGGTTACTGAATTTGAAAGCTACATTTGAGGGTTACTGAATTTGAAGGCTACATTTGAGGGTTACCAAAATCGAAGGCTACATTTGAGGGTTACTGAAATCGAAGGCTATATTTGAAGGTTACCGAATGATACATTCAAGGGTTACCGAAATTGAAGGCTACATTTGAGGGCTACCGGAATTGAAGGCTACGTTTGAGGGTTACTGAAATCGAGGTTACATTTGAGGGTTACTGAAATCTAATGTTATATTCGAGGGTTACCAATTCAAGAATTTAACAATTATCAAATTTTTCGATAATTAACAAAATAAAGTTCTAACTAGTTCAAAGTTCGGGTAGAGTTTGGATAGTTCGAGTTCGTCCCAAACTTGGGTTCGGGTCCATCACTATTCTTGATAGTACGGCCGCGGTCGTACATTTACGCCAAACATTCATTAATTAATTATTTTAATTAATGATAACTAATGAATGTTTGGTCATAGAATACCATGAGGTAAAAAAATACCACAGTGGTTTTCTATGGGGATCATTATCAGTTATTTCCAATCATTATCGTTACTTTACAGCAACGATCGTAAATTAATGATCATTAAGTCAAAACGTAAATTACTGATTGGTTTAACCATTGTTAAAGGCGGGGTATCGCCAAAAAGCGATACCACGCCTTTAAAAATATGGCCCCAGCTCTCCTTACTGAACATTCACTATTTGTAGTGACTCCTAAACACACCCCCAAAATCTGAATGGTCCAAGATCCACAATTCAATCAGATTTAAGATTGTATCTTTACCAATCAGAGGCGTGTTTGGGAGATACTATAAAACATGAGAGACCTGCCTTACAGCTTAGTATTAGCTCAGCAGCTATGCTGGCATGTCTTGTAATTGTGTGTACACATTTGTGGTAGGACAGGCTGGGTCTCTTTAGGGTCTCAGCTTTTCCATTCAATCTCTTCCTGGAGACTCACTGGTAGTCAAAGTGGAGGATAGTATTGGGAATACTTCTGGCAAAGAGGAGCTCTATGGAACCTATCTTGGTGGTTCCAGTTGTTGCTGAAAAACTGAGTGGGGCAGATGGTCTTGACCACTACACAGAGCCCATGTGTGTTCAAAGTGGTGTTGGAGCATGAAAGCACTAACCCCAGACTTTCAAATAGAAAAAATAGACAGTAACAGCAGTATATGCAGTTTGCTGCTCGTCTAGGGAATCTGACTGGGAAAGTTCAATGGCAGTTTCCAACCATGGTGGCTCCTAGTTTGTTCTTGGCTATTGCCAAGAAGCATCATAACAGGGATGAGAGACTAGACTCTTGAATAAGGCATTGATGAAAGATTCTCATTCCAACCACTGGTTATTTGGGGCACCCATAGGAAGACATTCTGTACAATTCCCTTTTTTTGCATTACTGAAAAACTTTGCCACTATGCAATCACGCCCTTAACACCTGGCTGTGATATGCTAATTGGGATTTTCCAGGGTTCATAATTGCCACAGATTCTTGTACAAGTCATTCTGAATTGAGAAAGCCAGTCGGATGACTAGCGAAACGTCTTCAAAAACTAAACTTCAAGTCCAGTTTATCTAATTGAATACAACAGATATACCATGACCTGGATGGATGAATATTACAGATATACCATGACCTGGATGGATGAATATTACAGATATAATATGACCTGGATGGATGAATATTACAGATATACCATGACCTGGATGAATGAATATTACAGATATACCGTGACCTGGATGAATGAATATTACAGATATACCATGACCTGGATGGATGAATATTACAGATATACCATGACCTGGATGGATGAATATTACAGATATACCATGACCTGGATGGATGAATATTACAGATATACCATGACCTGGATGGATTAGAACCTTCACAAGCAGTTTATTCATAACTTTATTAATTCACTGAACTTGAAGAATTATTTTATTTCTCAATAAATTTGGCCAACAAACTGCAGATGTAATTGGACCATTCCTCCCAGAATTCTCCTAGATACACTCACCCTCCATATGAGGAAAATCAGGATGGATTGTGGGAGTTGCTAATTAGCATAGAAAAGATGTTATTTTACTTTAAGAGAGACTCTAAGATTGCACAACTCTCTCTATGCTCATGTTTACACACACACCTTCCAGGCATCTGCAACCATTTAAATATAAAATTTTCTTAAGGGACCAAGTAAGTTAGGGAGAGTTTTTACCACAGCTTCCTTACTCATCATGTAAATAAGGAAACTAGCGGCTTGTGGGTAATTTCCCAGCTTGCGGTTAAAAATAGGTGGGGTAAATAACCTGACTCCACTGCACATGTCAGAAAACTCTGAGCAGAACAGTTAGAGGCAGAAACATATTAAACCAGGAAATGGCTCCTACTCTTCAGTGTCCTGGACTTTCATTAGTCCCTACAGGATAAACATTTGCAGCAGAAGAGAAAGGTAGGGGTCATTTAACACTACACAGTGTGGGAAACATTGGCGCAAATTTCACTTGGGGTGTGGACATGCCCTTTAAAGGTAAAGTTATACCTTAACTTTACCTATAAAGCCCCATCACTTCCAGTTTTACTGCTCCCCCTCTCTCTTTAGAACAGAGTGTTAAAAAGTATCTAATGGGAGAATGTCTGTCTCTTCCTGAGTGAATCCAACTGAGCATGTCTGAGACCAACAAGCTAAGGGAGGGGCGGTAACTACACAAATATCTTTAATAAAAGATTGTACGGTGTATATTTGTTTACAAATGACATACAATTCTTTATTTTAATCAGCAGTGTCTGTATTTCATGCAGTTGTTACCCTTAAACGATTGGGTTTTCGTTATAAAATATTTTGTAGGACTTGAAAAGAGGTTAAACACGGCAGTCAGTTTCTTACAGACACGTTTCTACCTGAAGGAAAGAAAATAAATAGTAAAAAATCCTTTAAGGGAAAAAAAAAACTGCTTTTGTCTGGTTCTTTTCCAGCCTATAAATAAATCAACAGCCCTTATCCAATCCAATTCCGAGTGGCTCATGGCAAGAATAATGGGTCTTACACGGAGCTCGGGATATTTCCAATGGCAGATCATTCTCTGATTCATTGTTTGCAAGATTCCGCGTCACCTTTTCCTTGCCCGTAGTGACAAGCATGACAGCTCCTTAATTATTACTTCTGCCGAGCTTTGAAGGAAGAGGGACTTAACCCCTTCACTGCCAAAACTCAACCCCATTTTTTTTCCCCTTTTGCATTTCTTAACAAGGATCCTCAGAAGTATTACATTTAATATATTAAATCCATAATAATAATAATGTCCGATCGAACTTATAAACTTTGACCTGGATCGGTTGATCGTGAAGAAAATCATGTTTTAACCCAATGTAAATTAGCAGCCTGTCTAGTGGGCAAAATAGCGTTTTGTGTGTACTGGGCCTTGAGTCTGATGCCACGCTACAACGCAAAGCATGCGCGTTTTGTGCGTGCGAGGGCTAGGACACAATAGGTGATAGGATTGCGTGTATAAGCGCGGCTGTGGGGCCTACCCCTAAAGGAGATTTCTTTTGTTCAGACACAAATACATTTCTTTTAAATATCAAATGGGTTAAAAAAAAAAAACGTCTCTCTTGTGTGTACTGAACTTTATGTGGGTTTTAATTTCTCAGAAATCTGTAACAAGAAGCATTAAATTGATGGAGATTTAACAGGCTCGCTTAATATATCCATTTTTAATAGGCAGCTTTATTGTATTTGGGGCGCTCTGCCAGACAGCTGACACTATCATCAATCTATCGCGTACTTACGGGTTTTACGCCAGCAGACAGACTTCCAGGCAAACTTTTGTAGCATTTTTAACTGTTTGTATTCACAAAATGCTAAAATCTCAGCAGTCACTGTTCCACCTAAATCTGTGTTATACCCAACTAAATCGTCATGCCAGTAAAATCTGTG
>JAACNH010000883.1:0-47384 GCA_019447015.1 Hymenochirus boettgeri | reverse complement strand
CTAAATTGTCATGCCGGTAAAATCTGTGTTATACCCAACTAAATCGTTATGCCGGTAAAATCTGTGTTATACCCAACTAAATCGTTATGCAGGTAAAATCTGTGTTATACCCAACTAAATCGTCATGCCAGTAAAATCTGTGTTATACCCAACTAAATCGTCATGCAGGTAAAATCTGTGTTATACCCAACTAAATCGTCATGCAGGTAAAATCTGTGTTATACCCAACTAAATCGTCACGCAGGTAAAATCTGTGTTATACCCAACTAAATCGTCACGCAGGTAAAATCTGTGTTATACCCAACTAAATCGTCACGCAGGTAAAATCTGTGTTATACCCAACTAAATCGTCATGACGGTAAAATCTGTGTTATACCCAACTAAATCGTCATGCCGGTAAAATCTGTTATACCCAACTAAATAACCTTGCCGGTAACATACAGGGGAAAGTACACACAGCAAATCAGAGCATATTTCATGCCAATGTCACAACTAAACCTGCACAACGTTTCAGAGGTCTGGCCCCTTCCTCAGATATAATAGTTAAGGTTCGTACACACGTGCGATTGCAGGTGTCGACCCGCAACTTATGATGTGTATTAACGTCTGTGCGGCCGATAATCAATGCATGGACAATTTCTCGTCCGAAACAGCCGTTCGGTCTGAGATCCTTGCCCGAATGGCTGGGCGGATCTTCAAACGAGCAGCCGTGGCGACCAAGAAAGTGCCCATACATGGCACGATTATTGCCCGAAAGGGCCGTTCATACAAATCATGTGTACCCTGCACGCTCCTCTTCCCCCCAGTACTCACTTATGTGATTTACTGCATTGTGGGAACCCAGAAGGTAAGGAGCGCGGAGGTAATGACTAATTTAAAAAGACGTTCCTAGCAAAAAAATAACTTGCCACTTTGCATTGGCTGCCTGCTGGGAACCTTGTCTTATTGCTTATTTTGTGGCAACATATTGGGAGTGCGCTGAAACAAAACCCTAGTCAATATTGGACACAAGCCTCTGGTGAATTACATTTTCAGTGCTTGGCAGCAATAAGAACTTTATTTCTTTATTCTAGAATAGAGATGGCCGAAACTGATGAGTTTCGTCCCGTTTTCGGATTTTCGAATTTTCGGGAAAATTCGAAAATCCGAAAACGGACCCATAGAAGTCTATGGGGAAAAAAAATTTGAAAGTTTCTATCAATTTTAAGGATTAAATAGTAATAGCAGGTTACTGTAAATAACACAGGGACCTGGGGAATGGTCTGGGGAACCCGTAAATATAAGTAAAACTCATTTAAAATCTATCTTTCCTCACGATCGGGCTGTTTTCGAGCTTTCGCAGGGTTTTTTCGAGGGTTACCGAAATGGAACACTACTTTCGAGGGTTACCGATATCACAAATACGAGGGTTACCGAAATCAGCTTGTACATTCGAGGGTTGGCGAAATCGGCACAAACATTTGAGGGTTACCGAAATCGATCTCTACTGTTCGAGGGTTGATGGACCTACGATTTCGAGGGTTACCTGGATTCGTACAATTCGTACAAAATCGATCCCCACTTACGATACACCTTTTCGATGTTTACCGAAATCGATCCATACTTTCGAGGGTTACCGAAATTGATCCCCACTTACGATACATTTTGTTTACACTTCGATTTCGATAATCATCTACTTTCTATTTCGATAATTATCAAATTTACGATAAAAATCGAAAACTCGGAAAATTCGAGTTTCGAAAAATCCGGGAGTTCCGAAAGTTTCATCGGGACTTCGAAACCGCCGGATTCGAATCGAAACTGGGTTCTATTAGAACCCAAAGTACATCTCTATTCTAGAACAGTGCCTGGCGTACAGCCTAGAAACTGCTAATTAAAATGATATTACTTGTCTTTTTAGGTGCTGTAGTCACAAAGTGACAGCTTTATAAAGTGAGGAAAATCTAGAGCAGACATCCCTGGCACTTCTTCACTTCCCCTTATAACACAGTTTGATACAACACTGGAGAGACACTTTCCCTCTCTCTCTGGCCAAGTAGGACTAATGTAAACCCTGGACATTAATCTTTTTTCCAGTCTAAGACTTGGGGCACACAGGTTTATATTCTGATCCAGTTGACCATCCAGTGCAATATTTTTACAGCAGCTGAGAACGTTTGGCTGATTTTTCATCAAAATTGGTTGAAAATATAATCAGACATGACAGTACATTACACTTAATAGCTTGAACTGTGGCACAAGAATGTCAGAAAATCACAGACCGGTTAATGGCTTGTAGTTTGTTAGTCATGGAGATGTGTGAACCAGACCTTATTACAATCTGGGATTAAAGGGAATGTTCACCCAGGTGACTTGTAAGTTATTTGCCTGCAACCAACTGCTATTTTTACCAGTTTATTACATGCATTTGTAACCAGATATTTAATCATACGTTTTTTTCTGTTATGGAAGAGGTATTTGCCTACACCCTTGGCTCATAGAGCTTTTTCTAAGCTTGAGCATGTGCAGAGGAGGCTGCCGTGGAATCAGCAGTCAATCATTGGTTTTGATGTCACAGTCTCCACCTTGATTGCAGGAAGGGAGCATTCAGCTTACTCTGCCAGAATCCTTAAATATCTGTTTAGTAATGCAGGTAATAATGTGCTTAATATATCAGTTGGGGTTCGGGGCAAGTAAGGGTGGACATGCCAAACAATGAACCAACCACTCACCTTACAGTCTGAATGTGCAACCATCATACAATGGAGCAATATAAAGGGCAGCCAACACAATATATTCACATGCTATTTAGTCAGTGGGTCCAAGATAAAGTTCTATATCTACTATACTGATGCCTGTAAGGGCCACACAATAAGACTTCATTATTTTATTAACACAAAACGAATCCCCATATTAAATAAGGTATTTGTGCCAAATCACTTTTAGAAATAAACTACCTGAGTCATTCATTTTCCATCTGCTGAAGTGTATCGGGCAATGGAAATGTTACATTGGATTTAATAAGATGCAATGGCATTAAAAGGCTATTTGCAACTGACCTTTAGTTTGTATCTATTTGTGTGGGATAGGAAATAATGTATCCCCTGCTTTGAAATGTAAGGACGTTAGGGACTCTTAAAGACTCTTTGGAGTTCTCTGACCTTTTGGCCATTTTCTTTGAACCGTAGACATTTTTTTTCCAACTGGTTTGAATTTTTTAAACAATCTCTGCAGATATTTACTTTTTTATAAAGTTGTGGGTGTGAAGGTTTTTATTGACAGAGTTTGAATGTAAGAGGCTTTTCTGCAAAGAGCTGGGGCCTTCGGTGAGTTCAACAGGCCATTCCGTGACCTTCAGACAACCTTCAGGTCTTACAATGTGTCCCTCAGTGGAGCGGAACAGGAGACCATTCATCCATTACTTTTTCACCTTCAGAGCAATGGGAATTCGCATCTCTTACATACAGAGATGTAATGGAGAGCAAAGCTTTGTGCTTTTTAAGTAAGGCAGAAATATAACTGAAGGCAAGAACTGCACGGAAAAGAACATTCCTGAATAATTCAGTATCTGCCGTACCTGAAAGGCCCAATATTGGGTTTAAAAGGTACCAAACAAAGAAAATCTAGGGCTCAGTTTACACATTCAATTAGCAATGGTTAATGAACTATTAGCTAGGGGCAGTGCTGCCTAGAGCACCAAAATGTATCTGCAAACACCATATACGGTGCATACGTTGTCTACCGTTAGTCTGGTAAACCATAGTGTCTACTCTCTTCATGGTGATCTTTATAAGTAAGTAGGTTTTACCGTATATAATCATGTATAAGTCAATCCGAGTATAAACTGAGGTATTTTAACCTGAAAAACGAGTAAAATCTGATTGACTCAAGTATAAGCCGAGGGTAGAAATTATGACCACTTCTGCCTTCTGATTCTGTGTTGTTTTGAGGCTTTAGTTGCCCTTTAAATGAACAGCAGAATTCCCATACAGTAGTCCTATACAGTAATAGCCAAATCCAGTATGGTATATTACTGTATGGAACTACTGTATGGGAATTCTGCTGTTCATTTAAAGGGCAACTAAAGCCTCAAAACAATACAGAAAAAAAAATCAGAAGGCAATCGTTTTAACATTACATACCATCCTCCTGATTCTGTATTGTTTTCAGGCATTAGTTGCCCTTTAAAAGGACAATAACCCCCAATTCCTTGGCACTCCAGATGTTTGGAAACTACAACTCCCAGCATGCTTTATTGCTGGTAGTAGTAGTTTCCAAACATCTGCAGTGGCAAGGAATTGGGGGTTACTGTATGGGACTACTGTCCCTCCCCCCTTCCCCCTCCGAGAGCCCCTCAGTTCAGTGTTAACTTGCCTTCTCTTCACTTCAGGTAAGGTCCCTCACCTCAGTGTGCAATTTGGCTGCCGCTCGCTCCGCATCTGCCGCCTGAAGTCAGTACTCGGCGCCCGAGACAGGTGTAAAGTTGTGATGTCAGCCGGCAGATGCAGAGCGAGTGGCAGCCAAAGTGACCTGAGTATAAGCCAAGATTCGGTTTTCAGGCTATTTTTAAAACCTTGAGTATATGCAGTACTTCCCAAATGTAATATTGTCATTCAAACAGAAAACAAGAGCGTTGGAACCATCACTAGATTCTTATTGTACATCTAATTGTATTGAGTCAAGTTCAACGTAGACTTGCTTGTGTTTAATTAAAGAGAATTCCTCACTTACTGTATCTACGGTATGTATTCTAACTAGAACTGCCCGTGAAAGGAAATAATATAAATATTATTTCAACTCTAAAGATCCAAATAGTATCCAAGGCACAGGAGGCCATTAAAATTAGATTTAAACTAGAACATTACCACAATGTACAGCAAAAAGTTCAAATGGTTATTGCACATACTCATTACACCCACATTTGGCAATCCGATCAGGTGCTGAAAAGCGCACGCTAGTTTTAGCAATGGTTGTGGCCACACTAGGTACGCTGCGATCGGAAAGCTTTCGTTCTGCATTGTTTGCACAATCGCAGAGCACACACACAGCAACGCGCTTGAGAAACGCACCCACATGCGCCTAGGATGCACTGCAATGTGGTATTTTACACCCCCCAGATGAAGAGCACATGCTAAGGGCCTAGGCCACTTCATGTAGGTTAAAAAAAGTAGAAAGAAGAGATAATAAAAGAGTTGCACTGCGGGCAACTCTGATGTACCAGTGTGGGCAACTTATATTTACAAGTGTCTCTTCGGGGGCACTTTGGTCACGTGATCACGTGTATGTTTACTTCATATGTGCGATCAGCTTAAAAACAGCTGATCACAGAGGTTTCAAGAGATAATAGCAGGCCCTTTTACCTTCCGCGGTCATGGAGGTGGTGGGGGTGAAAGTTATACCACCGACCGATAGGTCAGCCCTCTAGTTCACCAGCCACTGGAGGACTGACCTAATATTGTCTGCTGAACTGGGGGCTGATCTAACAGTGTCTGCTGAACTGAAGCATTCTGCAGACACTGTTAGCCCAGCCCTCCAGTTCACCAGCCAGTGTCAAGTCAGCCCTCCAGTTCACAAGCCAGTGTCAAGTCAGCCCTCCAGTTCATCAGCCAGTGTCAAGTCAGCCCTCCATTTCACAAGCCAGTGTCAAGTCAGCCCTCCAGTTCACCAGCCAGTGTCAAGTCAGCCCTCCAGTTCACCAGCCTGTGTCAAATCAGCCCTCCAGTTCACCAGCCAGTGTCAAGTCAGCCCTCCAGTTCACCAGCCTGTGTTAGTTACCCACCACACCTACCTCCACAAACCATGCCCACTAAGGTGTTCGGGTCAACTTTAAAATTTTTGCTCCGATGCAAAAAGGTCTAGACTTCTCTAGACTTTAAAATAGGTTAACTGCGTATCTATTTTCTTTCCCAGAGTTTTGCCTTAAGGGATCACCAGGCTACAACACCCACAGTAAGAATGGAAGCCTTACATTTTAACAAAAAAAAAACCAGAAAGGAAAGAAAACTGTTTGTTTCCAGTATATTCTATAACTACACGGTCCACAATAATCAACAATGTCTACAACATTAAAATGATAGAATATCATGGACACCTCAATTCTGCAAAGGGTTAACAATCTACAGATACATTTCCACCCTTACATCTAATGATTGTCATTCTCGCTCTTCGTTCCTCCATTAGCATCGACCTTAGATCAGCAGTTTTTCTTTCCCCAAATTGTAAACTAAAATTGATTGTGCCCTCACCTTGCACACATTTAATACCACGGTCTTAATTTGTTTGACAGTCCAACACCTCGTTTAAATTCCTACGCTCTGAGCCAATCGCCTCTTGTCTTTATGACTATGGCACATTACCGAGTCATCTCTTTCTCCGAGGATAAACTACGGCACTTTGATACAAGCAAATTCTTCTTAAAAGCTTTGGTTCTAAATAGAATAACAATATAAAGGTTCAAAATGTCTTCTCGAATGGTCCGCAGGACAATAACATATCAGCTCACCTTAATGGCTTCTCGGTTCTAAAAATACTTTGTGACCTTCATAAGCTGTAACATTAACAAAAGACAGCGGAAAAATTAAGCTTTCAGGCAGCGTTGTGGTTTCATATAAGAAAGTTCAATGTTTTGGAACATCAATATTATGGGGTCTAAAAATAATTTTGCATAGTTAGAAAGATCTGCATATTATGGGATCTGGAAACATTCATTTTAAGGACAATTAAACTTACCTAAACCCCACTCCTCTTCTTTGGCCAATGCACCTAAACCGATACGTGCCCTGGGTTTACCTATAAAATGGAGAACGTTAGTAACATAGTAATTAAGGTTGAATAAAGACAGACGTCCATCAAGTCCAACCTATTCACCCTCTTTTTTTTTTTTAACCCTACCTATCAGTTGATCCAGACGAAGGCAAAAAAAACCAGCTAAAAAGGGGGGAGGGGGAAATTCCTTTCCGACTCCAAACGGCAATCGGAACGTATCACTGGATCAATCAGATCTATATGCATTAATACCAGTAATTCTCAATATTATATAGTATCCCCGTACCAACCAGAACTACAGTATATGTATTAATACCAGTAATTATCACTATTATATAGTATCCCTGTACCAACCAGAACTACAGTATATGTATTAATACCAGTAATTCTCAATATTATATAGTATCCCCGTACCAACCAGAAATACAGTATATGTATTAATACCAGTAATTCTCAATATTATATAGTATCCCTGTACCAACCAGAACTACAGTATATGTATTAATACCAGTAATTATCAATATTATATAGTATCAACGCACCAACCAGAACTACAGTATATGTATTAATACCAGTAATTCCCAATATTATATAGTATCCCTGTACCAACCAGAACTCCAGTATATGTATTAATACCAGTAATTCTCAATATTATATAGTATCCCTGTACCAACCAGAACTACAGTATATGTATTAATACCAGTAATTCTCAATATTATATAGTATCCCTGTACCAACCAGAACTCCAGTATATGTATTAATACCAGCAATTTTCAATATTATATAGTATCCCCGTACCAACCAGAACTACAGTATATGTATTAATACCAGTAATTTTCAATATTATATAGTATCCCTGTACCAACCAGATCTACAGTATATGTATTAATACCAGTAATTCTCAATATTATATAGTATCCCTGTACCAACCAGAACTACAGTATATGTATTAATACCAGTAATTCTTTATATTATATAGTATCCCTGTACCAACCAGAACTACAGTATATGTATTAATACCAGTAAATCTCAATATTATTTAGTTTTAGTAACTTATCCAGGCCTTTTTTAAAGCTATTCAATGAACTTGCCATTACCACATCTGCTGGAAGACAGTTCCACAGTGTCACCGTTCTCACAGTAAAGAAACCTTTCCTAACCTGAAGATGAAACTTCTTTTCTTCCAACCTTAAAGGATGTCCACGTGTCCTCTGATATGACCTATTAGTGAACAATGCACCAGAGAGTTCATTGTATGGCCCATTAATATATTTGTATAAGGTTATCATGTCCCCACGCAACCGCCGCTTCTCCAATAGACAAGTTCTCCTAACTTGTCTAATCTGCCTGCATAGTCAAGCCCCTCCATTCCCCTTATTAATTTAGTTGCCCTTCTCTGAACTGCTTCCATTTCCAAGATGTCCCTTTTGTATATGGGATTCCAAACCTGCACCGCATATTCCAAATGAGGCCAAATGAGGCCCGCTTGTGGACAATCTTCTAGACTTCTATTCCTAGGTCCTCACCCTGGGGACTATCAATGTGTGGATGGGGGTAAAGATAGCTTTTGTTGTCCTCTAATTATTGTGTATGGGATACAGAATGCTTCTTGCTCCATATAAACATAGAACACTCAGTAGAGTTGGGACATATTGCGAGGATGGGTTCGGATGGTCAAATGAAACAATTAACACAAACTGAAGAAAGGGGTAAAAGAGAAATGGGGCAGGGTGTGTGGATTTTACCCCCTTTTACTTAATGTTATTCCTTTATATAATTTAAAGATGCTGATTCCGAGGGTCCAAATATATAGAGAATTGTAATAGAGATGAAACGGGCTAAAAACTGGGACACATCACTAATTTGTAATATACTTTACCCTGTTATTCTAAAAGCCCAGGTCCAAGTTAGAGAGAGGTGCATTCTGGGAATCAGGAATGTTATTAGTTTTAGTTCATTTATAGAAGCCAAAAAGATTTCTAGTAATTTATCTAATGAACACTCCCTGCCAATAAGCACCCCAATAGCCCTTGAACAGGTCATTCCACCTAAGCTGTGCACTCAACTCGCCACACCTGCACGCACTCAACTCGCCACACCTGCACGCACTCAACTCTCCACACCTGCACGCACTCAACTCGCCAGATCTGCACGCACTCAACTCTCCAGATCTGCACGCACTCAACTCCCCAGATCTGCACGCACTCAACTCGCCACACCTGCACGCAAATACATTACACAGAGCTGTGCTAAGATCAGGTTCAATTCATTATCTTCCCCCTGCAGCTCTGTACTATGTTATTTCTATAAGTGTAACTAATAAAGTTGTGATATTGAGAAATACATTACACAGAGCTGTGCTAAGATCAGTTCACTTCATTCTCCTCCCCCTGCAGCTATGTATAGTTATTCTATAAGTGTAACTAATAAATAGTGTGATATTGAGAAATACATTACACAGGCTGTGCTAAGATAGGTTATTCATTATCCTCCCCCTGCAGCTCGTACTATGTTTTCATAAGTGTAATATTAAAGTTGTGATGGTGATTATTGAGAAATACATTACACAGGGCTGTGCTAAGATCAGGTTCACTTCATTATCCTCCCCCTGCAGCTCTGTACTATGTTATTTCTATAAGTGGACTAATAAAGGGGATGTAGATGGAATGCAATCTGTGAGAGGCTCTGGCAGATTTAAATCATTTTTAAAAGATTTTAGCACATTAAAAGCAATATGTAGGATACTGAGCTTGTGACAGATTGAGCCTGAACACGTATGAAATCTACATATAACAAGGCTGTGTAGCAGTTCATTAAAGACATGATGTATTGCCACATTAAAACCAATCAGATCATTTAGTCTAGTATGGATACAATAAATGTAATAAGCAGGGCTCAACAGATTGCAATGAAACAACATTCATTTTCTAGATCTGGGGAGTTGAGTGCGTGCAGATCGGGTGAGTTGAGGGCGTGCAGACCGGGTGAGTTGAGTGCGTGCAGATCAGGTGAGTTGAGTGCGTGCAGATCTGGGGAGTTGAGTGCGTGCAGATCTGGGGAGTTGAGTGCGTGCAACATCGGGTGGAGTTGAGTGCGTGCAATCGGTGAGTTGAGTGCGTGCAGATCGGTGAGTTGTGTGCGTGCAGATCTGGGAGTGGAGTGCGTGCAGATCTGGGAGTTGAGTGGCGTGCAGATCGGGTGGTTGAGTGCGTGCAGATGGTGAGTTGAGTGCGTGCAGATCGGGGAGTTGAGGTGAGTGTCAGATTCTGGTGCGTTGGTGCGTGCAGATCTGGGGAGTTGAGTGCGTGCAATCGGGTGAGTTGAGTGCGTGCAGATCGTGTGGTTGAGTGGCTTGCAGATCGGGTAGTTGAGTCGTGCAGATCTGGGGAGTTGAGTTGCGTGCAATCGGGGAGTTGAGTGCGTGCAGATCTGGGGAGTTGAGTGCGTGCAGAGATCGGGGTGAGTTGAGTGCGTGCAGATCTGGGGAGTTGAGTGCGTGCAGTGATCTGGGGAGTTGAGTGCGTGCAGATCGGGAGTTGAGTGCGTGCAGATCTGGGGGTTGAGTGCGTGCAGGTGTGGCGAGTTGAGTGCGTGCAGGATGTGCAGTGAGTGCGTCAGAGCTGGGGAGTTTGAGTGCGTGTAGATCTGGGGAGTTGAGTGCGTGCAGATCAGCAGTTGAGTGCGTGCAGTCTGGCGAGTTGAGTGGCGTGCAGGTGTGGTGGCGAGTTGAGGTGCGTGCAGATCCTGGGAGTTGAGTGCGTGCAGATCTGGGGAGTTGAGTGCGTGCAGATCTGGCGAGTTGAGTGCGTGCAGATCTGGCGAGTTGAGTGCGTGCAGATCTGGCGAGTTGAGTGCGTGCAGGTGTGGCGAGTTGAGTGCGTGCAGATCTGGGGCCTCACAACGGCCAGAGCTGCACGCACTCAACTCGCCAGATCTGCACGCACTCAACTCTCCAGATCTGCACGCTCTCAACTCCCCAGATCTGCACGCACTCAACTCGCCACACCTGCACGCACTCAACACGCCAGATCTGCACGCACTCAACTCGCCAGATCTGCACGCACTCAACTCGCCAGATCTGCACGCACTCAACTCGCCAGATCTGCACCATCAACTCCCCAGATCGCACGCACTCACACTCGCCACACCCTGCACGCACTCAACTCCCCATCTGCAGCACGCCTCAACTCCCAGATCTGCACGCACTCACCTCCCAGATCTGCACGCACTCAACTCTCCACACCTGCACGCACTCAACTCGCCAGATCTGCACGCACTCAACTCGCCTGATCTGCACCACTCAACTCCCCAATCTACACGCACTCAACTCCCAGATCTCCGCCTCAACTCGCCACACCCTCACCACCCAACCGCCCACACCTGCACCACTCAACTCGCCAGATCTGCACGCACTCAACTCGCCTGATCTGCACGCACTCAACTCCCCAGATCTGCACGCACTCAACTCCCCAGATCTGCACGCACTCAACTCACCCGATCTGCACGCACTCAACTCCCCAGATCTGCACGCACTCATCCCCAGATCTGCACGCACTCAAACTCCCCCCAGATCTGCACGCACTCAACTCACCCGATCTGCAGCACTCAACTCACCCGATCTGCACGCACTCAACTCACCTCACGATCTGCACTCACTCAACTCCCCAGACTGCACGCACTCAACTCACTCACCAGATCTGCACGCACTCAACTCCCCAGATCTGCACCACTCAACTCACCCAATCTGCACGCACCAACTCCACCCATCTGCACCACTCCCCCCAGATCTGCACGCACTCAACTCCCCAGTCTGCACGCACAACTCATCACCAGATCTGCACGCACTCAACTCCCCAGATCTGCACGCACTCAACTCACCCGATCTGCACGCACTCAACTCCCCAGATCTGCACGCACTCAACTCCCCAGATCTGCACGCACTCAACTCACCTGATCTGCATGCACTCAACTCCCCAGATCTGCACGCACTCAACTCCCCAGATCTGCACGCACTCACTCACCTGATCTGCACCACTCAACTCACCCGGTCTGCACGCCTCAACTCACCCGATCTGCCGCACTCAACTCCCAGCAGATCTAGAAATAATGTTGTTTCATTGCAATCTGTTGAGCCCTGCTTATTACATTTTTATCCATACTAGACTAAATGATCTGATTGGTTTTAATGTGGCAATACATCATGTCTTTAATAACTGCTACACAGCCTTGTTTATGTAGATTTCATACGTGTTCAGGCTCAATCTGTCACAAGCTCAGTATCCTACATATTGCTTTTAATGTGCTAAATCTTTTAAAAATGATTTAAATCTGCCAGAGCTCTCACGATTGCTTCCTACTCTACATCCCCTTTATTAGTTCCACTTATAGAAATCATAGTACAGAGCTGCAGGGGGAGGATAATGAAGTGAACCTGATCTTAGCAACGCCCTGTGTAATGTATTTCTCAATATCAACACTTTAATAGTTACACTTTAGAAATAGCATAGTGCGAGCTGCAGGGGGAGGATAAGAAGTGAACCTGATCTTAGCACAGCTCTGTGTAATGTATTTCTCAATATCACAACTTTAATAGTTACACTTATAGAAATAACATAGTACAGAGCTGCAGGGGGAGGATAATGAATTGAACCTGATCTTAGCACAGCTCTGTGTAATGTTTTCTCAATATCACAACTTTAATAGTTACACTTATAGAAATAACATAGTACAGAGCTGCAGGGGAGGATAATGAAGTGAACCTGATCTTAGCACAGCTCTGTGTAATGTATTTCTCAATATCACAACTTTATTAGTTACACTTATAGAAATAACATAGTACAGAGCTGCAGGGGGAAGATAATGAATTGAACCTGATCTTAGCACAGCTCTGTGTAATGTATTTCTCAATATCACCAACTTTAATAATTACACTTATAGAAATAACATAGTACAGAGCTGCAGGGGGAGGATAACGAAGTGAACCTGATCCTGCACAGCTCTGTGTAATGTATTTCTTAATATCACAACTTTAAAAGTACATTAAATGAAAACTTCAGTTCTGAAGGTAATTTTGGAAGATTTGTGTCTACACGCAAATTGATTTTTATTTGTCCCAATCTCTCATCTTAATTTGTATTGTTTTAGAAAGCTGACGACCCCTTTTGTGTTTTTTTCCACCCCCTTTGTGTTTTTTTTCCAGTTCTTTTGTGTTTTTGTTACAGATACTGGCACACACATATGAAACCTTCAGATCAGATTAATACGGCTCCACATTTTTGTTAAAGGGTAACTGTGGTCTCAATAACTGCCTTGAATGATGCCTCTGGCTTCCCTGGGTCTCATATGTAGGGTTGTAAAGTGCTTGTCTGTTTGAGTCTGTGACAGGCACATGATGAGCTGTGTCATTGGAGACACTTTTTCAGTGTCTTTAGTAGATCGATCGTCATATCGATCGCTGTATAGGGGAAAAAAATGATCAGGTAAGATGGAAAATTTTCCATCAACCCCATATACCAGAACCAGACTTCCTGTAGTTTTCAAGCTGAAATCTATGGAGATCGCTGGTGCAAGGTGGACCCTAGGGAAAGGGGAAAAACACGCCAGTGTGGCCTAGCCCTTACACTGCTGTAACTTAGATAGACTGCAGCTAGAAGCATGATTTAAAGGTGGAGGTGGCCATTTGTACGGAGACCACGTTCCCCTTTAATATTCCAGTCCAGCACCTTAGATACTGACATTCCAGACTGACAGCAGATTGTAATGCAATGTGGTGAGACTCCTTACTATGTGAGAACGTAGGCTAGAAAAAGTGATCAAATCTATTTACAAATGACAGAATAAAAATAAACAGCGGGAAATGAAGACCGAGAAAAGGCTGATGAAACGAAGGGTGCACTTGTCCTTTAATGTAAAGCTGGGTAAAACACATTACCGATAAATCTGTCGGACGGGATTTGTCCTTTATCGGTAATGTGTGTACGTCTGTAACAACTGTTTCTGAACCTTAACATTCCACGTCGGCATCGGAAAACACTTAGACGGAAAATTTCCCTAGGTCACAGTCAGCTCCCTATACTAAAATTTACTTAAGTATAGGGAGTCGGCCAGCTGGCATAAATCCTGCGCTAAAACAAGCGCAACATGATATTAAATCGCGAGCGTCGGATTTGTGGGTGTTTTTGGGTAATCCAACGCTAATCCAACGCTAATATGGAGCTAAAGTCGCGCTAACCGATAGCGAACCTATGCCTTAACTCCATATATTTGCCCAGCGAGTCTGGGTAAATGAGGCCCTTTATGTCAAGAACAAACATACCGAGGTCTGATGCAGGAGCAGTCCCACACGTGTGTCTTTGTCCAGGGTCCAGTGTCTCAGTGTGCAGATCCCTCCCTCCATTAGTCCATATGAGGTCCAGCTACCCTCGTGATAGTATACAGAACCAGGAAGTGCAGAGGATGATCGCTCCACCCACAGGTAGGTATAAACATCAAGTTTAGTTACTAGAAACATATTCAAACTACATTGCAAAACATCACCAATGTGCTAATTAAAATGGGAGCAGGCCATCTCTAGACCGTGGTTTTATAATTCAAAGTGGGTGATGCTTTGTCCAGAAGTGGGAGGGCTTTATACACATGACTAGTAAATGCCCACAATGACTGGTAAATGATGCCCACAGTGACTGGTTATGATGGCCAACATTGATTTTTGATCTGCAGGGCTGACAACATTGTTTTTGATCAAATGCAAGTCAGAAGGGAGGGGAGAGTCCTAGCTGTATTCTGTTGTGCAATGAAAGTCACGGCTTCTCCTCCGCTATTTAAAGGGACAGTACCTCCCGGGAACATGATGCTAGAATTTTTTTTCCTGGCATCAAAACTGCTGCCTCCCTACAGGGTGCTGCTCTGTAATGTGCTTCACCTTGCCTCATTAGAGAGCGGCCCTGACGGGAGAGACAAAATACCATTGGTCTTATGCATTTCACGGCTAAGACGCCGTTTCCTCAGAGACCAGAGGTTTCTTAGCCGTGAAACACTGCGGTTGACTTCACAAACCACATACAGACAAAACAAATATTCAGTCAGGGAACCATAAGATTATGTTTGTGTATCAACTGAATTCTTTGTTCTTGACACCTGTCCCGCTCGGTGACATATATGAAGTTTAGCCAGATGTATGTTATCATGATGGATCTCACAATCTCATTCAATAATTTTTTCAATTTAGTGTAAACGTACAGTAGGTTTGGAACTCTTCACCTGCTATTTCTTTACACACTAGACAGGGCTCCTACGAACTGGGGTCTATGTCATGTTTCTCCATAGTAAGGAGCTAAATTTACCTACATTGCTCATGATCCTGGAAAGGCCACATCCGCTCCACAAACTGACAATTACACAAATGTAATGAAGCCCCCAATTGCAATAGATAGAAAGATATTGTTGCGGAGTGTTCATTTTTTTTTTTAAAATAACCTTTATGGGCAAGTCCACCCCCAAATAAAATGATTTAAGCGCACCCCAAAAACCTGAAACCTCCTCTCAAACACTTCTACAAGTTAGTCACCCCAATGTTCTCCACTTCTGCAGTACATCATCCTGCTCTTCTGAGTAGACTCATCAATACTGGCCATGGTGGATGATGTCACAGACCATAACTAGAGGGTTTGGGTGGATGCTTACTTGGATAAGAAATTTCATTTTGGAGGTTGGCCATGCCTATTAAAATATATACAGCTACCCACCCACCAAAACTCCAAAACAGACAGATATCCAGTCTGATCACTGCCGTACAGGTTCACACCTCTTCTACAAGTTTAATGAGTTCTTTTATGACCTCGCACAGCTGAAAGTCATTGGCTGTGACATCACCACTATGGCCATGATGTAACTATCACCACCATGCTGTTGATTGCTACCATGAAAAGAGGAGCCAGTGAAGTTTGGGCTGGATATCTCGGTTTAGGTACATTAGGGACAAAGGTAAGTATGGGGATGTTATGGTAGGGGACCTTTCAATTAAAAAATAAACCAAAATGTATTGAAATCAATGTCCAGAACCACAACATGTTCCTTTCATTCATGAAAATAATACATCAAAGCGCAGAGAGATGGAAGTCTCCCTAATGATTCCCTATCATTCCGAGGATAATGGCATTCTGGCAACACAAACATTAGCGGAAATAAATGTATTCCTAAATAAATCTAGGAGAAAGATCTCGAAATATAAAGGCTAATGTAGTAAAACCTTCTATCCTACGCCGCAAAACAAATTATCCTCCTTCATGGTAGATGGAAAATTGATGAAATTGCCGTAATCAATCAGTTGCAGACGTTGGTCGTGTTTATTAACGGAAATGAAATACAACATAGTACAGAGCTGCAGGGGGAGGATAATGAGTGAACCTGATCTTAGCACAGCCTGTGTAATGTATTTCTCAATCACAACTTTAATAGTTACACTTATAGAAATACATATGTGCAGAGCTGCAGGGGGAGGATAATGAAGTGAACCTGATCTTAGCACAGCTCTGTGTAATGTATTTCTCAATATCACAACTTTAATAGTTACACTTATAGAAATAACATAGGACAAGCTGCAGGGGGAGGATAATGAATTGAACCTGATCTTAGCACAGCTCTGTGTAATGTATTTCTCAATATCACAACTTAATAGTTACACTTATAGAAATAACATAGTACAGAGCTGCAGGGGGAGGATAATGAGTGAACCTGTTTAGCACCATCTGTGTAATGTATTTCTCAATATCACAACTTTATTAGTTACACTTATAGAAATAACATAGTACAGAGCTGCAGGGGGAAGATAATGAATTGAACCTGATCTTAGCACAGCTCTGTGTAATGTATTTCTCAATATCACAACTTTAATAATTACACTTATAGAAATAACATAGTACAGAGCTGCAGGGGGAGGATAACGAAGTGAACCTGATCCTAGCACAGCTCTGTGTAATGTATTTCTTAATATCACAACTTTAAAAGTTACATTAAATGAAAACTTCAGTTCTGAAGGTAAATTTTGGAAGATTTGTGTCTACACGCAAATTGATTTTTATTTGTCACAATCTCTCAAATCTTAATTTGTATTGTTTTAGAAAGCTGACGACCCCTTTTGTGTTTTTTTCCACCCCCTTTGTGTTTTTTTCCAGTTCTTTTGTGTTTTTGTTACAGATACTGGCACACACATATGAAACCTTCAGATCAGATTAATACGGCTCCACATTTTTGTTAAAGGGTAACTGTGGTCTCAATACATGCCTTGAATGATGCCTCTGGCTTCCCTGGGTCTCATATTGTAGGGTTGTAAAGTGCTTGTCTGTTTGAGTCTGTGACAGGCACATGATGAGCTGTGTCATTGGAGACACTTTTTCAGTGTCTTTAGTAGATCGATCGGTCATATCGATCGCTGTATAGGGGAAAAAAATGATCAGGTAAGATGGAAAATTTTCCATCAACCCCATATACCAGAACCAGACTTCCTGTAGTTTTCAAGCTGAAATCTATGGAAGATCGCTGGTGCAAGGTGGACACCTTAGGGAAAGGGGAAAAACACGCCAGTGTGGCCTAGCCCTTACACTGCTGTAACTTTAGATAGACTGCAGCTAGAAGCATGATTTTAAAGGTAGGAGGTGGCCATTTGTACGGAGACCACGGTTCCCCTTTAATATTCCAGTCCAGCACCTTAGATACTGACATTCCAGACTGACAGCAGATTGTAATGCAATGTGGTGAGACTCCTTACTATGTGAGAACGTAGGCTAGAAAAAGTGATCAAATCTATTTACAAATGACAGAATAAAAAATAAACAGCGGGAAATGAAGACCGAGAAAAGGCTGATGAAACGAAGGGTGCACTTGTCCTTTAATGTAAAGCTGGGTAAACACATTACCGATAAATCTGTACGGACGGGATTTGTCCTTTATCGGTAATGTGTGTACGTCTGTAACAACTGTTTCTGAACCTTAACATTCCACGTCGGCATCGGAAACACTTAGACGGAAAATTTCCCTAGGTCACAGTCAGCTCCCTATACTAAAATTTACTTAAGTATAGGGAGTCGGCCAGCTGGCATTAAAATCCTGCGCTAAAACAAGCGCAAACATGATATTAAATCGCGAGCGTCGGATTTGTGGGTGTTTTTGGGTAATCCAACGCTAATCCAACGCTAATATGGAGCTAAAGTCGCGCTAACCGATAGCGAACCTATGACTTTAACTCCATATATTTGCCCAGCGAGTCTGGGTAAATGAGGCCCTTTATGTCAAGAACAAACATACCGAGGTCTGATGCAGGAGCAGTCCCACACGTGTGTCTTTGTCCAGGGTCCAGTGTCTCAGTGTGCAGATCCCTCCCTCCATTAGTCCATATGAGGTCCAGCTACCCTCGTGATAGTATACAGAACCAGGAAGTGCAGAGGATGGATCGCTCCACCCACAGGTAGGTATAACATCAAAGTTTAGTTACTACTGAAACATATTCAAACTACATTGCAAAACATCACCAATGTGCTAATTAAAATGGGAGCAGGGCCATCTCTAGACCGTGGTTTTATAATTCAAAGTGGGTGATGCTTTGTCCAGAAGTGGGAGGGGCTTTATACACATGACTAGTAAATGCCCACAATGACTGGTAAATGATGCCCACAGTGACTGGTTAATGATGGCCAACATTGATTTTTGATCTGCAGGGCTGACAAACATTGTTTTTGATCAAATGCAAGTCAGAAGGGAGGGGGAGGAGTCCTAGCTGTATTCTGTTGTGCAATGAAAGTCACGGCTTCTCCTGCTATTTAAAGGGACAGTACCTCCCGGGAACATGATGCTAGAATTTTTTTTCCTGGCATCAAAACTGCTGCCTCCCTACAGGGTGCTGCTCTGTAATGTGCTTCACCTTGCCTCATTAGAGAGGCGGCCCTGACGGGGAGAGACAAAATACCATTGGTCTTATGCATTTCACGGCTAAGACGCCGTTTCCTCAGAGACCAGAGGTTTCTTAGCCGTGAAACACTGCGTTGATCTCACAAACCACATACAGACAAAACAAATATTCAGTCAGGGAACCATAAGATTATGTTTGTGTATCAACTGAATTCTTTGTTCTTGACACCTGTCCCGCTCGGTGACATATATGAAGTTTAGCCAGATGTATGTTATACATGATGGATCTCACAATCTCATTCAATAAATTTTTCAATTTAGTGTAAACGTACAGTAGGTTTGGAACTCTTCACCTGCTATTTCTTTACACACTAGACAGGGCTCCTACGAACTGGGGTCTATGTCATGTTTCTCCATAGTAAGGAGCTAAATTTACCTACATTGCTCATGATCCTGGAAAGGCCACATCCGCTCCACAAACTGACAATTACACAAATGTAAATGAAGCCCCCAATTGCAATAGATAGAAAGATATTGTTGCGGAGTGTTCATTTTTTTTTTAAAATAAACCTTTATAGGGCAAGTCCACCCCCAAAATAAAATGATTTAAGCGCACCCCAAAAACCTGAAACCTCCTCTCAAACACTTCTACAAGTTAGTCACCCCAATGTTCTCCACTTCTGCAGTACATCATCCTGCTCTTCTGAGTAGACTCATCAATACTGGCCATGGTGGATGATGTCACAGACCATAACTAGAGGGTTTGGGTGGATGCTCTACTTGGATAAGAAATTTCATTTTGGAGGTTGGCCATGCCTATTAAAATGATATACAGCAATAAGACCCACCCTACCAAAACTCCAAAACAGAGATATCCAGTCTGATCACTGCCAGTACAGGTTCACACCTCTTCTACAAGTTTAATGAGTTCTTTATGACCTCGCACAGCTGAAAGTCATTGGCTGTGACATCACCACTATGGCCATGATGTAACTATCACCACCATGACTGTTGATTGCTACCATGAAAAGAGGAGCCAGTGAAGTTTGGGCTGGATATCTCGGTTTAGGTACATTAGGGACAAAGGTAAGTATGGGGATGTTATGGTAGGGGACCTTTCTAATTAAAAAATAAACCAAAATGTATTGAAATCAATGTCCAGAACCACAACATGGTTCCTTTCATTCATGATAAAATAAATACATCAAAGCGCAGAGAGATGGAAGTCTCCCTAATGATTCCCTATCATTCCGAGGATAATGGCATTCTGGCAACACAAACATTAGCGGAAATAAATGTATTCCTAAATTAAATCTAGGAGAAAGATCTCGAAATATAAAGGCTAATGTAGTAAAACCTTCTATCCTACGCCAGCAAAACAAATTATCCTCCTTCATGGTAGATGGAAAATTGATGGAAAATTGCCGTAATCTAATCAGTTGCAGACGTTGGTCGATGTTAATTACGGAATCAATATAGACTCTCCTCCAAGCCACTCACAAAGCCAACATCCTTGTTTTTTAAGGGTTTAATTGCATTGCTCTCCACCGGAGGGAAATTGTCTACTAATTGTCTACTACTTATACGTAAACAATCGCGTTATTAGGTCCAGCGTGCAACGGAGGATTCCAAATAATCTGTCTTTGGGGAAACATATCTTTATTTCCAGATATTTGTGTCGTTCTTCAGCCCAGTTCAGAAAAAAGTTTGTGACTCTTGAATTTCAGTTCCATTGGTTTCCACTTTTCATTAGAATCAATCGGCTAGTCTGAATTGTACATTATGATTATTTACAAATTATGACCACAAGATGGGCAGCACGGTGGCTCAGAGGTTAGCACTGATGTCTTGCGGCGCTGAAGTCCTGAGTTCGATTCCACCCTTGGACACGCCTGCAAGGAGTTTGTATGTTCTCCCCGTGCTTGCGTGTGGGAAACTGGAGTGCCCGGAGGAAACCCAGTGGGTTTCCTCCGGGCACTCCGGTTTCCCCCACAATAATAAAGACATACTGATAGGTTGTATGTGTCCAATAAATGTATTTAGATTGTAAGCTCTTCGGGGCAGGGCCTGATGTATAAAGTGCGATATAGATCAATAATAATAATACAATACCTCCATGGTCCGTAAAGACCAAAGTGGCCAGCTAACTACGGTACTTATCTTAATACTACACTAACATAGTAAGGACCTGCTGTGTAATCTTCACCATACATGGCCACCAGGAACTCAAAGGTATTGTGGGAAGTATTGTATATAAATTAACAGAAAAAAAAAACCTGGACATTTTCAATCTTCATAAACTGATCTACAGTGTTTTACTTTATTATTCAATTTATTATTTTGCAAATTAGTAACAAAGCTAAAAGAATTTAAAAATGGAAGATCAGCCGCAAATTGCGTTAACCCCGCGCATAGTGGATACGCAAACGTGGAATCAACTAGCCACAAAGTGAGCCAATGAACAATGGCCCAATTACAGCAACTTTTCAGATTTGTCAGACTAAACACCCCTCTATATTAGAAATACCCCCCAAAACTATATATTCTTGGAATTTGCACACCTTCAGCTATGTTACGGTGCCATGCTTTCATACATACATGAAGAATTCCAGACCCAGTAATCCAAAGAACTCCGTGTTTTTAGGAGGTTTTGTGAAAAATAAAGTAAGATGATTCAAGGGTTGAAATCCTACCTAAACCCACTTGACAAGCAAAAAAACCCACTCAATGTCAATCTCCCACATGTTCTGAATCAAACGGTATGCTATATGCGTGGATGCACACAGGGACGTGGCCACCAACTAGCTCAAATTGGACGCATGCACAAGTGTAATTACAAGAAAAAAATCAAAGTGCTCTGTAATTTCAAACAGCCCCAAAACTTGGAAATGCCCCCCACAAATAACCCCCCCACTAAATATCAATCTCCCACATGTTCTGAATCAAACGGTATGCCCTATGTGTGGATGTACACAGAGACGTGGCCCCCAACTAGCTCAAATTGGACGTATGCACAAATGCAATTACAAGAAAAAATCAAAGTGCTCTGTAATTTGAACAGCCTACCCTTTTTCTAAGGAAACAGTCCCGAAACATGGAAATTCCCCCCACAAACTATATATTTTTGGAATCTACACACCTTCAGCTATGTTACGGTGCCATGCTTTCATACATACATGACGAATTCCAGACCCAGTGATCCAAAGAACTCTGTGTTTTTAGGAGGTTTTGTGAAAAATAAAATAAGATGATTCAAGGATTGAAATCCTACCTAAACCCTTTTGACAAGCAAAAAAACCCACTAAATGTCAATCTCCCACGTATCCTGCATCAAACGGTATGCCATATGTGTGGGTGCACAGAGAGACGTGGCCACCAACTAGCTCAAATGGGACGCATGCACAAGTGTAATTACAAGAAAAAAATCAAAGTTCTCTGTAATTTCAAAAACAGCACCAAAATTGGAAATGCCCCCCCACCCCCCCCCCCCCCTCCCCCCCCCACAAATAACCCCCCACTAAATATCACTCTTCCACATGTTCTGAATCAAACGGTATGCCATATGCGTGGATGTACACAGAGACGTGGCCACCAACTAGCTCAAATTGGACGCATGCACAAGTGTAATTGCAAGAAAAAAATCAAAGTGCTCTGTAATTTCAAACAGCCCCAAAACTTGGAAATGACCCCCACAAATAAAACCCCCCACTAAATATCAATCTCCCACATGTTCTGAATCAAACGTTATGCCATATGTGTGGATGCACACAGAGACGTGGCCACCAACTAGCTCAAATGGGACGCATGCACAAATGCAATTACAAGAAAAAATCAAAGTGCTCTGTAATTTGAACAGCCTACACTTTTTCTAAGGAAACAGTCCTGAAACATGGAAATTCCCCCCACAAACTATATATTTTTGGAATCTACACACCTTCAGCTACGTTACGGTGCCATGCTTTCATGCATACATGAAGAATTCCAGACCCAGTGATCCAAAGAACTCCGTGTTTTTAGGAGGTTTTGTAAAAAATAAAATAAGATGATTCAAGGGTTGAAATCCTACCTAAACCCTTTTGACAAGCAAAAAAACCCACTAAATGTCAATCTGCCACATATCCTGCATCAAACGGTATGCCATATGTGTGGGTGCACACAGAGACGTGGCCACCAACTAGCTCAAATTGGACACATGCACAAGTGTAATTACAAGAAAAAAATCAAAGTGTTCTTTAATTTGAACAGCCTAATCAATTTTGAAATACCCCCCACAAACTATATATTTTTGGAAGCTACACACCTTCTGCTACGTGATGGTATCATGCTTTCGTATATACGTGAAGAATTCCAGACGCTGCTATTCATAGAACTCCGTGCTTTTAGGAGATTTTGTGAAAAAATAAAATAAGAGGACTCAATGGTTGAAATCCTACCTAAACCCACTTGGCAAGTAAAAAAAACCCACTAAATCGCAATATCCCACTTGTCCTGAATCAAACGGTATGCCATAAGGGTGGGTGCAAACGGAGATGGGGCCACCAACTAGCTCAAATGGGATCCATGCGCAATTGCAATTACAAAAAAAATTTTAAAAATGCCACAACCCACCCCCCAAACCTATCCAAACTCCCCCTTTTAGTGGTATTTTAGTGAAAACCAGTTAGTACGGCGAGTCACACAAGTTTTTGCACACTTTACCGATCCTAAAATTTCAATACGGTCTTTTTTTGGTACCTCTGCAAAATTTCCTACTAAAATAGGCTTAGTTTCCCTTGAAATCCAACAAATAAATGATCCGCGTTTACTTTACCGATATCACCGGGGTCATTGGGAAGCTTGGAGAAGACAAAGTTTTTTGCTAATTTATAGTTTTAGGGTAAAAAAAAAAAAGGTGTGTGTATCACTTTAAGATTTTTTTTGTGTGCATTTCCCCTTTTTTTGGGGGATCATTCCCAAAGATGATCATCAAATCATCTTAGGGAATGATACCGAACTTGGAATACGGGCATAAATGCCCGTTTTCCAATTCGAAATCCGATCGGAAAAATCACTTCCCGGAAATCATTTTCCAGGAAGTGATTTTTCATTCATTGGCAAAGATCAATAATTTGGTGATCAGAAGTGATCACCAAATTTTGATCTCTGTCGCCATTTTTTTTCTAAGTCTTCGCTAAGTAGCAAAGACTTAGAAAAAATCCTATTTGTGAATGGAACTTTGAGTTCCATTCACAAAATGTATAGTACAGCTGTCAGCTTGACAGCTTGTGCTATACAGGTACTGCAGCATGATCTAAATGTAGATCAGGCTGCAGTACCTCAACTAGACCACCAGGGGCAGCAGTGTACCTCCATATGGGAAGACCCCGGTGAAGGAGGAAGTTCTGTGATGTCACCGGGGTCTCCCATTCAGCTTCCTCCTCCAACTCCACTTGGGACCGGCAGCTCATATGCAGGTCAGGCTTCAAGGTAGGATATCTCCCGATCCCGCCCTCGTATTTGGACGAAACCGAGGGGGGATCGAGGGGACTAGGGGGGCAGTTGAATGCTGCCCCCCGATCGGCCCTAGCAGGGGAAAAAAATTTTTTTGGAGGGGGGAAGCCACAGATCGTATATTCACGATCTGTGGCAGTTTGTGCATTCACTGCACAGATCGTGAATATACGATCTGTGGCAGGGAAAGGGTTAAAGGGGAACTAAAGTCTCCAGACAAAATTGTCACAATCGACAGAGCAAATTATGTTTTAAAGTTAACTAAGTTTAAGTTCTCAAAGGATAACTATTGTGTGTATAAAGTTTTTTAATAATAGGTAAGATAAAAGTTCCTGGGGCAAGGAGGTAGGATTCATATTTTTTACATCCCGATATAATTTCAATGAGGAGGGGCAGCACAAAAAAAAAACTGCTTCTGCCAGGCTTCCCAGGTGCTTCAGCACTATCTTTAAAGGGCATCTATAGTGGGAAAATGAACTTTTTTTTCTTTCTCTCCATGTGTTCTATAATTCCCCACAACCCCCAGAGTGTCTTCACTTTTTTCAGATTCCCTCTCTGTCCTGAGATACACCAGTTAGAAGAATACGTGATTGCATTCCTCTACTCCTACTTGGACTGTCAATCCAATCCCTGTGACGTGATCCCCCCTCCCTGCTCTGTAATAAACATAGAGATAAGAGCATTAGCAGGGGGAGAGAGGTAGCTCTGATGGTAGATATAAGGCTGCACTTGACCCCCCTTCTTAATAGCTTTCACTGATTGATGATGGGTCACAAAGAGAGAGATCGTAAACTGTACTGATCTCCTTCTTCCGTGTCTCCAGGACAGCTTGCTTTCTATTGGCCACTGTGCATGGGTGTGTTTTTCAGGATGTTGAACTTTTAACTCCTACTGCACATGATAAGCTTGTTGGTTAGCCGGAATTGAGACAGGTAATTGAGTAGGTAACAGAGGGGAGGGGGAAGGGGGGAGTGCTGCACAGAGATCTGACATCATGGAAAAACAGTCACTGACAGAGATAGGATTAAGGCAGCACAGAGTACATGAATTTAACTTTGCAAAGGGGCAACTAAGGACTAACCTGTTATGTAGAAAAATATTCACTTCAATAAGTTTCCACCTTCTCCACCTTCTCTACAAGCTCGCACATGCTCAAAGGAGGCAGCTTAGGAAATAGCTTTCAGTCATTGGCTATTCATCTGTTACATCCATAATTGACAGAACTAGAAAGTAGAAAAAGGCGGGGTTATTTACCTATAATTAATTTTTCATTTAAGAGGTGGACCCTTTTTAATACATTCTGTGATGGGTACACACAGATCTTCATCTGGTCACCTTTCCTAGTTGGTATTCTGTTTCACTAGCATTGGAAACCAATAAGGCTTCTGGGGATGATTGTGGTCCATGGGGGAGGAGTCCTGGAAGGCACATTTGGCAGTTACAATGATAATTATCCACCGAGGGGACATTAAATAAGGGGAGGGGCAGACAATATATCCCCCATAAACACACCAACTGGATAGAAAGGGGACAAAAACAAAGCAATAAAAACACTTAAAGAAACACAACAGTTGGTATGTTTGCAAGTTCGGACCTCATATTGGGTTTACCTTGATGTGGTTGGAAGGCTTTTTATTTTATAACATTACACATGCTACTAAAACCCCCATTGTTTATACTATATGCACTAACATAGATACTATGATACTATATGGGGCCCTGGAATGTGCATTGATCATCTTTATTTTTTATATGTGAAATATTTTCCAGTTGGGTTTAAACCCTGGTTCTAGTTTATACATTTCCTCAAGTCAAGTCAAGAGTATTTTATGTTCCACAGAATCAGAGTTACCAGATGTCTGAAATCCCTTCCTAGGAACATCCATTGCAGCCCCACTTCCTCTCCGCCCCAAAACGTCCCTATACACTCCAGTTCCACCCACTCTCTGCCCCCACTCCTACCTTTTGCTCCGTCTCAATGCCTCTCGCTTGAGTGCCAGAAGAATCTGGCTTCCCTGCACAGGATCATACTCATATCTCATATCCATATATACTCATATCGGAGGAAAGATCTGTTTTCCATAATGTGATGGTGTTTTATCAATCTGTTGTAACATCACCTCCAATGACTAACAATGGCTGTACAAGCTGTCTACTTTATGGAGGTGCGACCACACAAAGTGCCCACAGAGCAGCAAAATACCAAAGGACTTAAAGGTTAGTATTGGGGAAGAAGGTAAGTATTGTAAAAATGTTCGAAGCTGTCTTTTAGATGGGTAAGATCCTAATAGCCTAACATGGGTATAGATCCATTTAATATAGGAAACTATAAACTAGTTACTATTTAGTCATCTTGTTCTTGCAGGACTTGGCAAGTAGGGGTCACTGTGTTAAAGTATTAAAGGGAGAGCTCCCATGTGCTCTGCCTCTTTCTGACTTCCTGGAGTTTCCCCAGAGGAGCCAGGGGACGTATAACAGGTAGGCCCAGTTAATGTGAGATTAGATTCTGTTATAGATCACTCCAGGAGTGACAGGGTAGCTAGTGAGCAGCCTGAGCTCCAACAAGGAGATTTAGTAAGGACTAGAGTCCTGGGTATACCACCCAACAATAGGGACATAGTACCAGACATAGGGGTAGAAGATTCCACTACAGTGACCTGAGAGCTGGGGTGGCACTAACAAGCTGATTGTTATTTATTCTGTTTCTGATCCCTCTGGTTTGTGAGTATTTATATGATATCTGTGCCATGCTATGTCACCTCCATTGTGCTAATTACAATTCCTAATTAATATTGTTCTGTTAATAAATAAGATACTGTTTAAGTTCAAGAACCACTGGCGCCCATTTATTGCATCCTAACTAGAGTGGTAGTTCAGCAACACCCTGCCTCCAACATATACGAGGGCCCACTCCTGATGCATCAGAGTCTTGTCTATAGAATTTGGATAAGGCTGGCGGTCTCTGGAGAAAATTAACTACCCCCATTTTACTATCGCCTTACATCTTATAACCATGAAAAGGCCAAAAATACTTTATTTTTAATCAAATTCTAAAATGTATTTCTTGAAGGACCATCCGTTATTATGTATTAAAATATCCAGCCTTTCCATTTTTGTCTTCATCAATCATTAAGCACTTGATTTCATTCTTCATAACGGTATTATGGCTTTAATTAAAAAACGTAATGTGTTATCTTTAATCATGATTTCATGGGACACGGGGCCAGCGATGACAAAGGTAATTTTCCTACATCGCCGTGTAGAACGTTAAGGACATCAGATGGAAATAGCGGTTCTACATAATGTACGTGGTCATTAGTCCCCCTGCCCATAATTGGTGTGATTAGCTTGATTTATACTGTTGGATCTTGACTGGACCTTGAAGAAGCAGTGAAGAGGGACATAGGCCCAGTGAGAATTATGAGGATAGATTGATATATATGTAAGGTCAGTGATCACATTTTGCTCTTCATTAGAAAACCCTTGGAACTAGAACTGTAGACTCTGAAAGTTCTACCTGGGCTCATTGTCCGTCAATAACGTTGAAAGTGCAATATATTGCTCGGCTCTCCCTATTCATTAGCTCCTATATTATAGTTCATAAGCTACTTGAATTCAATTCTACTCTAACGCAGTGGTAAGGATAGAGGGAAGCTATACCAAGGGAAAGGATTTAGAACTAGATGTCAGTTTTGATTTTTACAAAGGCTTTTCAGTTTCATTCCACCAGCTGTAATATTACTGGTATAGAGCCCAGGCCTCTCTGTTAAATCAAGAAGATGAGCTTGGGCCAAAAAACCCCACAAAGTCTTCTAGTGTCTCCGATGTTTCTGTAGGGATATAAAAGCAGATGGACACAGTAAAGACCCTTCAAACCCTTTTCACTTATTAATGATCCTTGATCCCACCCTCATTGTGTCCCCGTGTTTCACCCTATCCCTATTGATAGTGTATATTAGGTACCTGGATAGTGTCCCTGTGTTTCACCCTATCCCTATTGATAGTATATATTAGGTACCTGGATAGTGTCCCTGTGTTTCACCCTATCCCTATTGATAGTGTATATTAGGTACCTGGATAGTGTCCCCGTGTTTCACCCTATCCCTATTGGTAGTGTATATTAGGTACCTGGATAGTGTCCCCGTGTTTCACCCTATCCCTATTGACAGTATATATTAGGTACCTGGATAGTGTCCCTGTATTTCACCCTATCCCTATTGATAGTGTATATTACGTACCTGGACCCGTGCCCCCCGTGTTTCACCTATCCCTATTGGTAGTGTATATTACGTACCTGGACTGTGTCCCCGTGTTTCACATCACCCTATCCCTATTGAAGTGTATATTAGGTCACCTGGATAGTTGTCCCCGGTTTCACACCCTATCCCTATTGATAGTATTATTAGGTACCTGGATAGTTGCCGTGTTTCACCCTATCCCTATTGATAGCGTATATTAGGTACCTGGATAGTGTCCCCGTGTTTCACCCTATCCCTATTGATAGTTGTATATATGGATTTTTATTTATAACAAACTACATGAAGATTAACAATTCCAACATTCCATACAATACATACATAATTAGATCACACATAGTAAACCGTAAATAAGCAAGTTCACTCACTTTAAAAAAACGGTCATAAAAAAAAGGGAGGGGGAAAAGCAAAAACAGTTTCATCACTAAAGTAAAAGGGAAAGTTGCTTCACTTATTAAAGTTTCCCTTGTTCTTTCCACAAGTCAAAAAAGAATAAAAAAAAAACAAAAAAAAACTTTAATAAAATACATTTTCAGGTCTGAACTTTCAGACAAATATTGAAACTTTTCCTATATAAAAGAAAGAATGTAGATAACTAACAGAGATTGGTGAGGAGAGTCTTCATACCCCATTCAACATTATATAAAGCAAACTAGCAAAGTTAAAAGAAAAACTGCAATTTACCACTCGTAATTCCCACACACAGACAAGACTACAGAAAATACAACAAATTTCATTGAAAATAACATAATTCCATATTGAACAGTATAATTCTGACGTTGAATATATTTACCGATAAATATAAGACACAGACCTAGGGCTAAGCGGTAAGCTACTCACTTAAAACAGTATGAGCCCTTTTTGAAAATATCAACAGGTCATAGGGCAAAAAAAGGGAAAGTGTTAGACAGCGGAAACCATCACCAGGAGACATCAACAGTCCTCAGGAGGCTCAAGATACAGGCCCCTCCAAAGAGAAGCCCATCTCCCTTCATTCATCCTGTCTCTCAAGAACCTTAATTTTCCACAGTTCCCTCAAGATGTCCGAAACACCACCACCTCACAGGGGAGGACTTTCTGCCTAATTGAACTATGACACCGTGCAATCCAAGTGTAATACCTAACCACTGCAGTAACTAAGAAAAAAGTGCTCAACTCAAGCCCTCTATATCTGTTAGAGGCACCGTATACCCACCCTGGTAGACAAACCTGAAAGGCAGGGTATAATAAGCTTCCTGGACACCGATTTGTAAACCTCTACATTGAAGGACATCGAAGCAAGAAGTGGTCCATCGTTTCCTCAAGACCCATGCACTCTCTCTGGACAAACACGATCATCAGAGTTTCTATACTTCAAATTACCCTTTACGTAGAGCTTCCCGTGAAAGGAACGCCAGACAATGTCCCTAAACTTTGGGGGACCCTACGGGAATTAACTAAGGAAAGCCCTATTCTTAAAATATGTCTGGGCAAACTCTTAAAGCAAGTGACTCATGGAAGTAAGAGGACAAGATCCTCCTATCGATGGCCCTCCTAGGTGAGGACCTAATTTCCTCCACCCCCATGCTCACTTTCTCATCACTTTCAGGGCCCCTATCACGTAAGGTGAGAGGCCCATGAGAAACTCGCATGCTCTTTACTAAGCCGCCATTTATCCAGTCCCCAAGAAAAGGTGCGACCCATGTCCTGAAGATTTCTACCCACGAAGGAGGCTTCTCCAGAAGGAGGTTAGAGAAGTTATACTTAATAAAATTTCGTAAAGAATACAACTGGGTTGACCATATCCCAACCCACCCTCCTCCCTTCGTAGATAGGTGACATTCCTTTTGATGAGATTAAATCTATTTCCCCAGAGCATTGGAAAAAAGACCATTGATCCTTGTATAGAATTTTCCCGGCAACAGGCACACTGTGCTGACATACAAGAAAATAGGGATCAAAAAGGTTTTGATCAGTGAAACCCTTTCCTTTAGAGTGAAGGATCTCCCCTTCCACTGACCCACCTTGGCAGAGGCGATATCCAACTTCTCCCCCCAATTTAGCTCGGCGAAATCGCCCTGGCCGAATTTGATCCCTGAACCTTGATTTTAGGTGAGGGTATCGGGAAGATTTCCGGGAGGACAAAGGCTAAAGTGCCTTCCTTCCCCATCCAGAACCTCACATTTGCTCCTGTTGATCAGGGATCCAGAGCTTCAGAATAACTTTGCAACACGTCAGCCACCGCAAGGGCCTCAGCCTGGCTAGAAACCACAAGTGACATCATCCGCGTATGCCGTGACCCTCAGGCTTTTTCCAGGAGCCAAGGGAACCCCTGCCAACATCCTACCATCAAGCCTCCTAATAAGAGGATCTATGGCAAAAACATACAGCAGAGGACTCAGGGGACACCCCTGCCTGACTCCTGAAGTCACCCCGAAGGTCTCCCCAACAGCCATTCACAACGGAAGGCTAACTGCTCCTGCATACAAACCTTGAGCCAATTAATGAATTGCCCCGGAACACAGTATCTGCCAAAACACCCCATAAGTACTTATGATCCACTCTATCAAAAGCCTTTGATTGATCCAATGACAGTAGTACTTTCCCCATTCGCAAGTCCGCAACGCATCAGAGCCCCCGGACCTCCATACAGCAGAGAAGGTGGTTCTACCCTTCACCTGAAGTGTTTGCAGGAGAAAGCACCAAGTGTGCCACCCCAAACAGCGGTTAAACAAAACCTTTGCCAGAATCTTTCTATCGGTATTGAGTAAGGCGATGGGGCCGCCAGTTCTCAATCCTGGAAGGATCTAATCCCTTTGACAACAGAATCAAAGCAACACCTCATGGAGTAAGGAAGGAGACCCTTCCGAGGGAGTCTGAAAACACCTCCACAAGCGGGGGGCCAGGACATCACAAAAAGCCTTGTAGAACTCCGCCGTGAGCCCATCTGGCCCAGGGGATTTCTTAATAGCAAGACCTTCTATTGCTGCCCCCACCTCCTCACAGTGATCTCTCCAATCAAATCATCCCAGGAACATTCTGATCATCCTGGACAGGAGTCTCTCAAAAAACTTGACATCCTGGTCCGGCTGAGCTCCTTTCTCTCCTAAGAGATCAGTATAAAAGTCATTAACACCTGACAGGATACCCTGAGGACTAGTCTCCAGGGCACCGTCCTTGTTCTGCAAGCCACTAATTAGCTTACAGGCAACTTGATCCTTGCAATTCTGGTAGGATCGGGTGAGCGGTGGGGGCCCGTAATCCCTCTCAAAAGACAAGGAAGCCAGCCGATCATACTGAAATCTCTCATGAGAGACTTAGACTCTAGCAATCTCCCATGATCACCACATCGGACACCATCTGTCAAGTTTCCTCTTAACCTTGATAGGCAGGTACTTATCAACCGTCTTCTGCAGGCTAGGCCTCGAAAGAGGCCGTGCGGTCCTCTTCTTGGTCATCTCCCACCACTCCACCTTACTGTGACAGACATCCTTGAGGGATTCTTGGTCCTGAAAGAAAGCCAAAAAGATTGTTTTATACATTCCTCCTCAAGAAGAGCCGCATTAGGCGCCAGAAGCCCCTACCTTTCGGGGGGGGCCTGCGGAACATTTAAGACATAATAACATATACGTGATCAGAGAATTCTACTGGCCTCACCTCTAAAGGAGAGGAATAGAACTCTCTTAACAAAAAACCTATCTATCCTAGATCTACGGCTACCTTGATAAAAAGTGGAACCCAGTGAGTCGGGGAGTACGAACGACGGCACATCCCACCAGACCCGCCTCTCTAACTATGCTATTAAAGAAAAAAAACTATCAGGATCTAATTGCCTAGCCACGCCTCTCCTGTCCATTGACCTGGTGACGGTGTTAAAATCCCCCACCGAACACCACTGGCTGGGCAGTAAAAGAAGGGGCTTTAATCTTGCTAAATAACTCCTTCCTCCCGCACATAGTTTGAGGACCATAGATATTTATCAAACGGAGAGGGGAGCCCTTCAGCAAGACGTCTAAGACGACCACGTCCCTCTCAAGCCTAACTTTACCACCCGTTTGAACCGTTACCTGTCTGTCTAAAGAACAGCCACTCCACCGCGGCTCGGCTGCAAGAGACCAAAAGGAAGGCCACAATCTCACTCCCTTTTTGCCAGATGAATATTGGCCAGCTTGTCAAGCCAGGTCTCTTGCAAAACAAACATCTGCTTCAATTGTGCAAAAAAATAAGCCATTCTACGCGCTCTCAACGGACTTCAAGCTGGCAACATTAATAGTTGCACAACGAATTGGAGGGGGCACACATTTCCAGGGTAATGGAAAATATGGGAAGTTTTCACTTACCACGCTACCCTCCTCTCCTCATCATCAACCTTCCTCTTGGCGGAAAGACCAGAAGGAAGGTCTCAGCCTCTTCTAACCTATTTCTACTAAATCAGAGTCTTCAGAATCAGACAGATGGAGGCTTGATCGAAGCTTCCGTGAGAGTTTCTCTCTCAAGCCGCCGTAATCTCGGCAATAATTTTCTGCCTGCTCCGAACACTCATCAAGGACTACAAACGACGTTGGCCAAGGGGATATTACTGACTCTAATTACATTCTTAGCCTTGGATGGTCCGGGACTTGAGAAGTCCCTAGGACACCCACATTATCCTTCCCCTTTTTTTAACAACTTCCCACCCCTCTGGGTCCTCCAACACAGGGGCATGGGCATCCTCACGGGGAAAGGGAAGGGAAGGATGCTTGCCAGGCTTCTTACTGGAAGCCTTAAAAGCGATTCCTGGACTTGTACCAGAACTTGGGCTCTAGCTACTAGTTGCTGGGGCAGACACAGTGACTGAAGTTTGGGGTTCTACCTACTGGGGGGGCTGGGGCAGGGGCAGGGACTGAAGCTTGGGTTCTAGCAACTGTGCGGGGCAGGGTCAGGGACTGAAGCTTGGGTTCTAGCTACTGGCGGGGCTGGGGCAGGCAGGGACTGAACAGACACTGGAGGCAGACACGTGAGACAGGAAGGCCTTACTAATTTAGGGGGGATGGAGGAACCCTCACCACAAACGGCCTCTCGAACTCTCTTTCTATCCGCTGCCAGGATACAGGACAGCTACTGTAAGCATGACCCGATCTCCACACACGGTTGCACGAATATGCTGGGACAGTCCTTAGCAGTAGGGCCAAAGGCCAGACACAAGGCCACTGATCTTATCGCAAAAACTGCTCAAGTGTCTGGTAGAGCCACACCGCCACACTGCCTGGGCTGTCCAGCATAAAAACACATGATTCCGCTCCTTTCCAATAAAGGCAGAGTTCGGGAGGTGTTGGGTAACATTACTATTACATTGAGTTTAAAACCAGAGCCCTCCACCCCCTATCCACATTCCATTAGAGTCCAGATTCTTTTCAAGTTCTCCTTTAATTAATCCATACCTCCTAAGCCAGGTCTTAATGTCAGTAGCTGGATAGATTCATTGAAAACTTTAATAGTCATTTAATAAATCCTGGCCTAGAGACTGGAACAATCTTAAAGTCTTTCCAAGTGTCTTGTCTCTCATCGCATTCTCATAGAAAAAGGCCAACCCTTGCGGTCTGACAAAACTTAAAATAACTCCCCGGGGTTTAAACCATATGAAGGCAAACAGGTCCGAAGCAGAAAATCCCAGTCCAAACAGTTTCTGTATAATAACATCCCTGGAAGGAACTTCCCCTCCCTTGGACCATTTCAAATAACAACTTCCTCCGACCTTGGGCCATGGACATAGTGTCTGTCACTGGACCCTGTACAGGTCTTCCACTTGCCATTGCTGCATAAGATTGTCTTTGTGCTGCAGCAGGAGGGACAGGAGCAGAAGTAACAGGGAGCAGAACTGAAAGACTGGGGGCAGAAGAGACGAATAGTAGAAACAGGAGCAGTTTGATAGAAGAGGCAAGAGCAGGGGGGAGGACAGGAATGAAGAGGTAGGGGCAGTAGAGACAGAAGTGGAAACAGCAGGAGGGGATGTAAGAACAGGAGAGAGAGTAGCGTTGGAAGAACAAGAGGGGAGAGAATAGGAAGAACAGAAGGAATTGGAGAGATCCTTGACCGCACCACCTCACAAGTAGGTACGTGGGCACGTTGGCATAGCAAGTACAGAGGGCACAGTAGGTACAGCCGCCATAGCAGGCACAGTTGGCATAGCAAGTACAGGGGGCACAGTAGTACATCAGCCATAGTGGGCACGTCGGCATGCAAGTACAGAGGGCACAGTAGGTACATCGGGCACGCAGGCATAGTTGGTACAGTAGGCATATTGGGTACTGAATGCTGTAGTATAAATACTTCATAAGGGACAACAACACTTCGGATACAGGAGCGGACATGGCAGGGTCTGGCACAGACAAGCAGACAGGGCAGGGGCAGACCAACACACTGGGGAATAAACAGAAGGAGAGTTTTATATCCACCACGACGATACAATCGGGATAGGGGTAAGGCAGCCACAAGCCTTTGGAGACCGGCAGATTTTCTCACTACCGATTGTAGACCCTCCATCTCCATGGCACTTCACATGTAGTATTACGTTTACAGACTGGCACTGGATCTCCTTTCACAGGTGGCACCCCAGAAACTGCATTTCCCATAACCAGCGTCCTCCCTTGAAGCTGCGTTTTGAATACCGGAAGTGACGGCAGGTGGGCGCCTTTCAGGGCGCTGTAGACGGGGGGCTCACATGAGAGACAGCGGACGGACGGACAGACATCAGGCACAGAGTTTGTGTTAAACAATAAACATATTTAACAGATACTTGCGCTTTCGGATTTCTTTTTCCTCCTCCCGTCAGGATTCCTCATCACCAGCGGCATCCTCAGTGAGTGAAATAGATTTTGTTCTGGGATCGGGGTGACTCCAGCACCCTAATCTCTTTCAAGAGACCAGCAGGGTCCGACTCATCCCCAGACCACACTTCCCCACGTCTCCTACCTCTGCCTGGCCTGGTGTTACCAATGCTGCTGAAGCCGTGTCTGGTAAGTATCCAAACGTTCCATTTTGCCATGGATGTGCGTGTGCCATCAACCACCTTCCCTCTCTCAGCTCGCTGCCTCTCAAACCGCTCCTGGTGGCAAAGGCCTCCCGCATGGGCCCAATTCCAACCTGCAGTTCCTCCTTCTCCTCCATCAAAACAGCCAGTTTCTCTTCACCCTGGCAATCAGAGCTCGATACCTGGTCTTATTGGAAGCCAATTTCCATTCATTCTCTTCATTGGATTTCATCCTCAGCAGTGGGCTCCTCTGCCTGGATGGCTTAAAACGCCGCAGGCCCACAACTAAGGCCTCAGCAAAACCACACACCCAGGCTGAAGTGATTTTCACAGCACTGGGAGGAGGGGCCAGACGCCTCTCATCCTGGGACAGCTGCCCTGGTCTCCAGGCATTTGGCTGAAAACTGCAGCCCAGTTCCCTGCAGGAAACTGGGAAAACTGAAAGTTTCACCTGTGTGTGCAGAGCAACTCCAAACACAACCACACCCTTCATATTCTATTAGGGACCTGGATAGTGTCCCGTGTTTCACCCTATCCCTATTGATAGTGTATATAGGTACCTGGATAGTGTCCCCGTGTTTCACCCTATCCCTATTTATAGTGTATATTAGGTACCTGGATGTGTCCCGTGTTTCACCCTATCCCTATTGATAGTGTATATTAGGTACCTGGATAGTGTCCCCGTGTTCACCCTATCCCTATTATAGTGTTATTAGGTACCTGGATAGTGTCCCCGTGTTTCACCCTATCCCTATTGATAGTTATATTAGGTACCTGGATAGTGTCCCCGTGTTTCACCCTATCCCTATTGATAGTGTATTTATGTACCTGGATAGTGTCCCGTGTTTCACCCTTCCCTATGATATTGATATTAGGTACCTGATAGTGCCCCCCGTGTTTCACCCTATCCCTATTGATAGTTATATTAGGTACCTGAATAGTGTCCCCGTGTTTCACCCTATCCCTATTGATAGTGTATATTAGGTACCTGGAATAGTGTCCCCGTGTTTCACCCTATCCCTATTGATAGGTGTATATTAGGTACCTGATAGGTGTCCCCGTGTTTCACCCTATCCCTATTATAGTATATTTTAGGTACCTGGATAGTGTCCCCGTGTTTCACCCTATCCCTATGATAGTGTATATTAGGTACCTGGATAGGTCCCCGTGTTTCACCCTATCCCTATTGATAGTGTATATTAGGTACCTGGATAGTGTCCCCGTGTTTCACACCCTATCCCTATTGATAGTGTATATAGGTACCTGGATAGTGTCCCCGTGTTTCACACCTATCCTATTGATAGTGTATATTAGGTACCTGATAGTGTCCCCGTGTTTCACCCTCCTCTATTGATGGTGTATATTAGGTACCTGGAGTGTCCCCGTGTTTCACCCTATCCCTATTGATAGTTATATTAGGTACCTGGACAGTGTCCCCGTGTTTCACCACCTATCCCTATTGATAGTGTATATTAGGTACCTGATAGTGTCCCCGTGTTTCACCCTTCCCTATTGATAGTGTATATAGGTACCTGGATATGTGTTCCCCTGTGTTCACCCTATCCCTATTGATAGTGTATATTAGGTACCTGGATGTGTCCCCGTGTTTCACCCTATCTTATTGATGGTGTATATTAGGTACCTGGATAGTGTCCCCGTGTTTCACCCTATCTCTATTGATAGTGTATATTAGGTACCTGGATAGTGTCCCCGTGTTTCATCACCCTATCCCTATTGATAGTGTATATTAGGTACCTGATAGTGTCCCCTGTTTCACCTACCCTATTGATAGTGTAATAGGTACCTGGAAGTGTCCCGTGTTTCACCCTATCCCTATTGATAGTATATTTAGGTACCTGGATAGTGTCCCTGTGTTTTCACCCTATCCCTATTGATAGTGTTATATTAGGTACCTGGAAGTGTCCCCGTGTTTCACCCTATCCCTTTGATAGTATATTTAGGTACCTGGATAGTGTCCCGTGTTTCACCCTATCCCTATTGATAGTGTATATTAGGTACCTGGAGTGTCCCCGTTTTCTGTTTCACCCTATCCCTATTGATAGTATATATTAGGTACCTGGATAGTGTCCCCGTGTTTTCACCCTATCCCTATTGATAGTGTATATTAGGTACCTGGATAGTGTCCCCGTTTTTCACCCTACCCTATTGATAGTATATATTAGGTACCTGGAGTGTCCCCGTGTTTCACCCTATCCCTATTGATAGTGTGTATATTAGTTACCTGACCGTGTCCCCGTGTTTCACCCTATCCCTATTGATAGTATATTTAGGTACCTGGATTGTCCCTGGGTTTCACCCTATCCCTATTGATAGTGTATATTAGGTACCGGATAGTGTCCCCGTGTTCACCCTATCCCTATTGATAGTGTATATTAGGTACCTGGATGGGTCCCGTGTTTAACCCTATCCTATTGATAGTGTATATTAGGTACCTGGATAGTGTCCCTGTTGTTTCACCCTATCCCTATTGATAGTGTATATTAGGTACCTGGTGTATTCCCCGTGTTTCAGTTCACCCTATCCCTATTGATAGTGTATATTAGGTACCTGGATAGTGTTCCCTGTTTTCACCCTATCCCTATTGATAGTGTATATTAGGTACCTGGATAGTGTCCACGTGTTTCACCTATCCCTATTGATAGTATATATTAGGTACCTGGATAGTGTCCCTGTGTTTCACCATCCACCCTATTGATATATATATAGGTACCTGGAATGGTCCCGTGTTTCACCCTATCCCTATGGATAGTGTATATTAGGTACCTGGATAGTGTCCCGGTGTTTCACCCATCCCTATTGATAGTATATATTAGGTACCTGGATAGTGTCCCTGTGTTCACCCTATCCCTATTGATAGTATATAGGTACCTGGATAGTGTTCCCGGTGTTTCACCCCTATCCCTATTGATAGTGTATATTAGGTACCTGGATAGTGTCCACGTGTTTCACCCTATCCCTATTGATAGTATATTAGGTACCTGGATAGTGTCCCTGTGTTTCACCCTATCCCTATTGATATATATATTAGGTACCTGGAACGTGTCCCGTGTTTCACCCTATCCCTATCGATAGTGTATATTAGGTACCTGGATAGTGTCCACGTGTTCACCCTATCCCTATTGATAGTGTATATTAGGTACCTGGACAGTGTCCCTGTGTTTCACCCTATCCCTATTGATAGTATATTAGGTACCTGGATAGTGTCCCTGTGATTCACCCTATCCCTATTGATAGTATATATTAGATACCTGGATAGTGTCCCGTGTTTCACCCTATCCCTATTGATAGTATATATTAGGTACCTGGATAGTGTCCCCGTGTTTCACCCTATGCCTATGATATAGTGTATTTAGGTACCTGGCATTGTCCCGTGTTTCACCCTATCCCTATTGAATGGTATATTAGGTACCTGGACAGTGTCCCCGTGTTTTCCCCCTATCCCTATTGATGTATATATTAGGTACCTGGATAGTGTCCCCGTGTTTCACCCTATCCCTATTGATAGTATATATTAGGTACCTGGATAGTGTCCCCGTGTTTCACCCTATCCCTATGATAGTATAATTGGTACGGATAGTGTCCCGTGTTTCACCCATCCCATTGATATTATATTAGGTACCTGTTGTCCCTGTTTCACCCTATCCCTATTGATAGTATATATTAGGTACCTGGATAGTGTCCCCGTGTTTCACCCTATCCGTATTGATAGTATATATTAGGTACCTGGATAGTGTCCCTGTGTTTCACCCTATCCCTATTGATAGTGTATATTAGGTACCTGGACAGTGTCCCCGTGTTTCACCCTATCCCTATTGATAGTATATATTAGGTACCTGGATAGTGTCCCCGTGTTTCACCCTATCCCTATTGATAGTATATATTAGGTACCTGGATAGTGTCCCCGTGTTTCACCCTATCCCTATTGATAGTGTATATTAGGCACTGGGATAGTGTCCCGTGTTTCACCCTATCCCTATTGATAGTGTATATTAGGTACCTGGATAGTGTCCCCGTGTTTCACCCTATCCTATTGATAGGTATATTAGTACTGGATAGTGTCCCTGTTTCACCCTATCCCTATTGATAGTATATATTAGGTACCTGGATAGTGTCCCCGTGTTTCACCCTATCCCTATTGATAGTGTATATTAGGTACCTGGATAGTGTCCCTGTGTTTCACCCTATCCCTATTGATAGTGTATATTAGGTACCTGGATAGTGTCCCCTTGTTTCACCCTATCCCTATTGATAGTGTAATATAGGTACCTGGATAGTGTCCCGTGTTTCACACCTCTCCCTATTGATAGTGTATTAGGTACCTGGATAGTGTCCCTGTGTTTCACCCTATCCCTATTGATAGTGTATATTAGGTACCTGGATAGTGTCCCTGTGTTTCACCCTATCCCTATTGATAGTGTATATTAGGTACCTGGATAGTGTCCCGTGTTTCACCCTATCCCTATTGATAGTATATATTAGGTACCTGGATAGTGTCCCCGTGTTTCACCCTATCCCTATTGATAGTGTATATTAGGTACCTGGATAGTGTCCCGTGTTTCACCCTATCCCTATTGATAGTGTATATTAGTACCTGGATAGTGTCCCTGTGTTTCACCCTATCCCTATTGATAGTGTAATTAGGTACCTGGATAGTGTCCCTGTGTTTCACCCTATCCCTATTGATAGTATTATTAGGTACCTGGATAGTGTCCCCTGTTTCACCCCTATCCCTATTGATAGTGTATATTAGGTACCTGGATAGTGTCCCGTGTTTCACCCTATCCCTATTGATAGTATATATTAGGTACCTGGATAGTATCCCGTGTTTCACCCTATCCCTATTGATAGTGTATATTAGGTACCTGGATAGTGTCCCCGTGTTTCACCCTATCCCTATTGATAGTGTATATTAGGTACCTGGATAGTGTCCCCGTGTTTCACCCTATCCCTATTGATAGTGTATATAGGTACCTGGTATAGTGTCCCGTGTTTCACCCTATCCCTATTGAAGTGTATATTAGGTACCTGGATATGTCCCTGTGTTCACCCTATCCCTATTGATAGTGTATATTAGGTACCTGGATAGTGTCCCTGTGTTTCACACCTATCCCTATTGATAGTATATAATATTATATATACTGTATAATGTACCTGGATAGCGTCCCTGAGTTTTACCCTATCCCTATAGTAGGTGAGATTAAAGCAGATCAGACACATTTATCCTTCTAACACTTTCCTATTACTGTCTATTTCTTTATGAAAGTATCTGGTATTTTGCTTGTGTTACTCTGTAAACAGACATTTAACTGTCTAAGTGAAGCTTTGTATAATAGTTTGACCCTCTCACGGGTCAGTCACTACAGAGACTCTTTGGGAATATTAAAGATTTGATCTTCTTAGAAAAAGTGTTTGTATCATTGAGATGGTTTCACAGAATAAATGACCTTTAAAGAGACATTAACAACAAAGCACAGGAATGAACCTGTAACCTTCATAATCATTGGGAACTCAGTCTGACTCTTTCCCTGGGGACCATCTTACCATCAGAGAGAGGTTTTCTTTGCTTAAGTCTGATCAGTTAATGGAGTTTCCTATCAGAAAGGATGGAATATTTATTTAACATGACCCCCTCTAACCACTCTGGTTATCTGGTAACTGCTATTGGTCTAGATTGTATTTTCTTTGTGGTGAAGTTTTTGATCTATAACCCTGTAGCATTTTATTGTCAAGTCCCGCAGAGTTGTGTTCATGACGCCATTTTGAAGTACGGACTTGAGGGGGCTGGTGAAAACATGTTAGTGTGGCCTAGCCCTTACTGGAGATTATTTCTGGTGAAATATTGGAAGCAGATATTCCAATACACCAATAGCTCTGTTACTCTATTGGTACTTTTTTCTTTTTTATCTTAGATACTGACAGCCAAATACTAAGAACTAAACTGAGAGCCATCTGAGCTAAGGGCTGCCCATTCAAGCTACCCAGTTAGAGTCACTCAATGAGCTTATATCCCAGTACATGCCTTAGTACAAAGACATAACATTTCACATGAAATGCTAAACTGAAACTAGCTCTCCTTACTGAACATTCACTATTTGTAGTGACTCCTAAACCACCCCCAATATCTGATTAGTCCAAGATCCAAACAGATTTTGGGGGTGGGGTTATGAGACACTATAAAACAGCTTTCTCAGAGAAGCTCGGTTTCTAATTAGCAGTCAAACTAGCAGGTCTCCCCTTTGTATTTAGGTTAGAGATTTGCAAGTAGATGGCTGGTTGTTTGGTCGGAGTGCAGAAATAAATATTTTCTAGCTTCTGGGTTTCTTACTTATGATGTCATTGTGTAGTAATCCATAAACAGCACATACATACAACAGATAAATAATAACAATGGATTTTTGATTACACAGACTAAATTTGTTTTACTTTGGCCAAATAGCCTGCACAATTGTTAGTAACCCAAGTGCATATGTAGTTGCAATACTAGTTCCACCATTCCCTGACAAGCTCTCAAACAGGGCAGCTAGGGAATGTTAGGGGTTGTATATTAAAACATGCAGCAAGGCTGTCAGAATCAATGCAGTGTAAATACAGGTTGTAATTAGTGCAGCCCTGCTACTTACATTAAAGGACAATTAAACTCACCTCCCCCTCGTTCCTTTCCCCCCACTCCTGCAAAGTACCCAGGATGACGACCTAAAACACTAAGTCCTCACCTCTGGGTACTTTACAAAAGTCCTGCACTACTTACTTGTAATCTCCCTCGTCACTCCGGTCCGATCCTCCCCACTGGCACTTTGAGTGACAGGTTGCGAGGCAGCCAATGGGAAGACGCGCTCTACAGGGAGGCGTGTCTTCCCATTGACTGCCTCCCAGACTGTCACTCCAGTGGGGAGGATCGGACCGGAGCGACGAGGGAGATTACAAGTAAGTAGTGCAGAAATTTTGTAAAGGACCCAGAGGTGAGGACTTAGCGTTTTAAGTCCTCACCCTGGGTACTTTGCAGGAGTGGATCGGGGAAATGGTAAGTATAATTTTCCTTTAATTATAAGTGTCCCCCAATAATGAGATGATCTGATAACTAAATATATATCCACTTACAATATAAACCTATTATAAAATAAAAATATGCTAACAAATGCAAAATCACAGTTTATTCCTGTGCTGAGCAGGGAAATGATTTCTCTATTGCCCCAGATCACTGCATAGCCAGGAAAAACCAACTTGGTCACCTCATTACACAGAAAGTGAATTGTTGGATAATCCACTGGAATGGCGGCAACTAAAGAGTTACTATGTCATGTATGTTATGTTATGTAACATGTAACTCGTTAATTGCCACCATTCCCGTGGCAGGATGCAAGGTAAAAAGACCTTTCAAATGCTGCAAAAAAATCAAAGTTTATTGCAAATACTTTATGTACATTTCCTTTAAGGTAACAGGTATAAAATGGCATCTATACTGAAACAATAGTTATCTTTAGATATCCAATCTGAACCATCCTTTGCAGTGTGCAATTTTGTTATAACTGGATGGGAAATTCCCTCTTTCAATGCTTCCTCATAGTGAGCATGCTTGCCCTCATAGCATGCTCACTGGAACAGTTAGAGGCCGAAACATATTACAATAGGAAATGGCTCCTACTCTTCACTTTCTGGGGCTTTGAACAGGCACTGCAGGAAGTAAGATATGGATTTTTGAACACTACACAGTGTGGTCAGTAGTGGGTTCAATTTTAATTTTGGGGGTGGACATGCCCTTTAAGGACTAGACCATTATGGACACTATATGGGGTCCTGCATACAGGAAGTCAGTATTTTGGAATCATCTATTTATACACACAGACATGGCTGGATGCTAAGGTTAAGGATAGAGGAAGTCACATGTATTTGCGCTGAACTTTTACTTTACACCGTTGACTTTTGTGTAAAGTCAACAAAATGTTTTTTTTTTCTCTTTGCAGTTTCCAATATGATGAAATTAGACATCCAGAAAGTTGCTACAACTCAAAATTGCTGTAGCTGCATCCGTGACCTTGTCTATAAAGATAAAATAAATTCTAAGTGGAGTTATCAAGCTCGGACAGGCACAATGCTATCTGCTGTGAAGAATGGGCAGAAGCCATAAAGCAAGTCAGTTTGAGCTATAAACCAAGTGCCTGGAAATAATTGGAATTTGTTCTGACTGGCAGCAAAAAAAAAAATCATGGATTGTCTTATTTTTATCGTTATTTCCATGTGTGTTTCTAGAGTCATTTCCAAATTAACAGTCCCAATAAATACACAAATATACAAGGGTACAGGGAATTGGTTTTAAGGTTTTTTGGTTTTTTTTGCTTATTTTGGCAAGTACAGTAAAATAAAAATAATATTTTAAACACAATCATTTTTCTATATATAATGTTATAGAGAAATGTTTGGAAGTGTTTTTATCGACCCCAAATGAAGAAATGATTCACTTAAATACACACACTAGGGGGCAGCCTTACATTCCGAGGGCTGGAAATGTAGAAATGGACAGATGCCCAAATGTTTGGATGATCTGTGTATCTACGTACACAAATGTTGTTAGTAATGGAAATAAGGAACAGAGACTTCTGGAAAGAAGCAATGCAGTTAAGCTTAATTACTAACACCCGCAAATTAAACAACGAGGCAATTGCAAAAACATCATGTAATTTTCTAGCAACATTCTGAATTACTATAACTGTACCATTTGTTTTTTAATTGATCTGTCCCATTTCTTTAGATATCCAATCTGAAGCATCTTACCTTTTAGCTGTCAATCAAGTGCCTTATTACAATAAACTCTTTTGCAATGTGCAGTTGTGGGTGACAGTTGGTATGTGTGCAATGCATTCTGGGAAATTCCCTCTCCCTGTGCAGGCTAATAGTGATTACTGTAAAAACGTACAGGTTGTGGAACTAAACTCCTCCAAGGGTCGTCCCACTGCTGGCTGTACTGCTCCTCAGCCCATAATATATGCAAATGTACCCAAAGTTCCTTTTGAAAAATGAATATTCTATTTATTCACCCATTCGTGAGATATCCCTCCAGCAACATTCCGGGTGGACAAGCTTGATAAAGAGTGGAGGAGCTGTATGTGTGTTACATGTTTTCATTTATAGATTAAGATGAGGCAAAGTCATTTTTTCAATTTACATGCCCTTTAACATCTTGACTATCACTAGCAGTTTGATTTCTAACACTAAATTTCCATTTTTTTCTTCCAATTTTATGTGGATATTCAAAAAGCTCTCGTTTCTATGCTGGATTGAATGCAGATGTATCTATGATTAGCCGGTTTAAGGGTGAGAGTTCCACTGGTAACCACTAGAAGGTCCCATACGAGTTTAAGGACCTGGAAGACTCTGACATGCACAGAGGAGCTCTCCAACCTCCCTCCCACCCCCCGGATCCATTTGCTTCTTTACTTTTCTGTAGTGTAGGGAGAATTTTCTGTACTGTAGGTTACCCCCCTCTCCCCAACCCTGCCACACCATGTTTTAATGTTTAAAGGGTATCTACACCCCACCCCCCCAAACTAACTTTTTCTGCAGTGTAGGGTATCCCATGTACCCTATGTTAGTTTAAAAAAAAAAAAAAAATTTACCACTGTTTCCACTGTTCCATGCAAGTAGGGGCTGGTCAACCAGTCCGTGGCTCCTGGCTATGCAGAGAGCCGAGGGAACAAAGGTTTGTGAGTCTATTTCTGGGGCATGTTTTAAATGTTCCTATTGCAACTTCCAGGAACATATTAGCAATATAGCAGAGAGCAAAGCGAACGAAGTATGGTAACCCAACTTCTGGGGCTTTTGTTAGCAAATGCACACACGACAGTTGGGAGTGGGCTGGGGTGCCCTACTCTACAGCAGCAAATAGTTTGGGGTGGAAATTGCCTTTAATCTGTAAAGGGCACATTAAACTTTACAGAGAATATACTGAGAGATGAATTAATTCTGGAAACCAAGACGACAACCCTTTTTCAGTATTTATAGTAAAATAAACAACATACCCTCCAAATAATAATAGTAGAAGTTAAAAATAAGAAGGTTTATGTAGCTAGAGACGTCCCCTTGATGTTCCTCTGCAACTGTACAGGAAAGGAGACCAGATGGTATTTATTGACTGCGGAGAGATACGGATTAGTAACAAGAAGTGAGATGAATAACTTGTTTTCTTTTTCAGGAAGCTTCGGTGATTCAGATCATTGATGTTGGCGTTGTAATGCGAAACCACAGCTGGGCGCTGGAAGGAACTCGGTCTCATGATGCAGCAATAAAATATTCACATCTCTTGGTAAAAAGTGAAAGGGAATTTGTTATTTAAAATATAACAGGGATGGAGTTAAAGTTAGCTCCTCAGATACAGGGAATGTACAATAGCGGATAGAGGATAGAGGTTAAAAAGAGAATAGTGAACTCATCAGTGCCAGTCAAACAGGGCAGACCAATTATGTAGGACAGTGGTCATCAATGGGTATCAGTCCATAAAGGCTGATCAAACACCGGTACAACCTTACAATGATTTGATGTCCAGTTGTTCAATCAACCATAATGTTGACCTGACATCATTGGTCAAGGACTGTACTGAGAATGACAAAGAATACAGCAACAGGGTCCAGCAGATAGTTAACTATTGGCTCTTTAGCTGTTTTTGCTCCAACTTGTAAAATCCTTTATCATGTTAGCAAAGCTAAGGCAGCTTTGTGGCCATAACAAAAAAACATCTTTAATAAACACCAACATTGTATGGATTCTTTATAAATGTTCATATGTCCATCTAGTCCAAAATTTATACCCTACCCATAATGTCTGTATAACAGTTACATAGTAACATAGTATTGGAGGTTGTATAAAGACATACGTCCATCTAGTCCAACCTTTATACCCTACCCATAATGTCTGTATAACAGTTACATAGTAACATAGTATTGGAGATTGTATAAAGACATGCGTCCATCTAGTCCAACCTTTATACCCTACTTATAATGTCTGTCTAACAGTTACATAGTAACATAGTATTGGAGGTTGTATAAAGACGTACGTCCATCTAGTCCAACCTTTATACCCTACCCATAATGTCTGTATAACAGTTACATAGTAACATAGTATTGGAGGTTATATAAAGACATACGTCCATCTAGTCCAACCGTTATACCCTACCCATAATGTCTGTATAACAGTTACATAGTAACATAGCATTGGAGGTGGAAGGTTGTGTTATTGTGTGCTCCTGAGCTCCAACAAGTGCTTACTTGAATATCCGTTTTTGGTTCACTGTTCTGGGCCTACTATGGCCTCCAAGAGCCCTGGTCCGGAGCCTGGGCCTTCTGCTGCTAATCCTGGGCCAAAAAAACACCTTGAGCCTGGGGATCCTGGATTTGCGGAGGCCCTGGCAAACGGCCTAAAGAGATATGTAGCTATAAAAGAAAAGTTAAGATCCCTTGAAGTAAGAATTAAACAAAAAAAAGATCTTTGTGCTGGGGATGTTTCTACATCCAATCCCAAGACCCAAGCTATAATTTCTGCCATGGAAAAAAGATTTGAGCTGCTTACCAAGGAGGAACAGGCCTTGGGAGATGAAATTGGTCCTATGCGGGAGGCTTATACCCTGAGGGATCGTTTCCAGGCAGAGAAGGAGAGCAAATGCAGGGGGAATACAGCTAAGGCCCAGCCATGCTGTTCATTTCAGGTCTCCCCAGTGTCGGTGCAGGCAGGGGTGGAGGTGCCTGGGGCCTCTGAAGGGAGGTCTCGGTCACCAGTTTCCCCATCAGTAACACCTGGACAAAAAGACAAGGAGAAAGAAATGGACTGGGCTGTGGAAGATCCTAAATCCCCCGGTTTGCTGAAAGAAATAAAATGTCTGGAATCTCCCATAAAAGAGCAGGAACTGGAATTCTCCATGGATGAGAATCTGGCAAAGAGGAGGAAAATAGGGGAAAAGCACAAGAAAGGAAAGAAAGTTGTGGTTTTCCAACCATGCA
>JAACNH010000882.1:0-127947 GCA_019447015.1 Hymenochirus boettgeri | reverse complement strand
CGAAGAAAGGTGGCAGCAGGCAGGGTTGGGGGGAAAAAAAGTTTTTCTTGACCAGTCAAGAAAAAAAATGATTTTCCCTAGTAACAGATAAGGAGGTTGTTAAAATCATTTCATATGTTAGGGTAGCTTTAGTTTGTTAGGCTAGGGTAAACTTAGTTGGGTTACTTAGGGGCCCTGATTGAAAGAGCTCTACCTTGACATGGTGAGGGGCGTACAAATCATTGGCTAAAAATTTTTTACACTACAGAAAGTATGGCATTCTAGGCATAATCAAGGGGCGGCATTTCAAAAGTGCCCCCTGACTACACAAAACATCAACAGTACCACACAAAACACCAACACTACTAGCATCTTCTACCTTATAATAATGCTCCAGAAGGATCCGTACAACTCCCTCACAACTTTCTCAGCTTCCACGTTTTTCCGAGCAACTGTAGGATGCTACTGCAAGCATCGGCAGGAGAAGTCGCTTTGCAAAGATAAACATGAGAGCTGCGGATTTGCCTGGGTTTGTCAGTCGCAATTCTTTGCCGAGGGGAGTTCCTTCCAAATGGCTGCTGCTGTGCGGTAAGAAACACCAATACACAATTACTCATCTGGGAAGGAAATAGTCGGCCCAGTGTTTTGGGTAACAATACTCACAGGATAGTGCGATTTATGGTAGAAGGATCTTTTAACCAAGAAGGTAGTTTTTTAGTTAATCTTCTAAAAATGTAACTTACAAGAGATTAAGAAACTGAGCGGAATCACTTACAGATCTTTCTAGATCGCTTAGATAGGTAAATGGATTTAATATGTGAAATACAGTATCTTCTGTTGTTCCAACAGCGATACCAGGGAACAGCTGAACAGATTATACAATTATCAGTGTATAGTAAGTACGTATAGTATATAGGTACCAGTACAGTAATAGTATAGTACAGTGTAGTAAAGTACAGCTATAGTACAGTATTGTAAGTATATAGTACAGGTATAGTAGTGTTATGTAGTACAGTGCCAGTAAATACAGATAGTACAGTATTGTAGTTATGTAGTGTATAGTATAGTACAGTATAGTATTGTAGTATATAGTACAGTACAGTTTATTAGTACAGTACAGTACAGTAACAGTATAGTATAAGTATATAGTATAATATAGGTATTTGAGGTGAATAAAGGACATACGTCCACCAGACCAACCATCTAGCAAAATCCTCATTTACTGACACCAAATTTATTTATGAAGGGGGAAAAAATCCTTCGACTCCGAGTGAGAAATTTCCATGGATCAACTCTACCTTTATGTATCAATCCAGTAACTTGTAACAGTCCTTGTTTGTAGAAACTAATCCAGCTTTTTATTAAAACTGACCAATGAAACCTGACAGTAACAAGTCCACTGGAAAGACAGTTCATAGCTTTACCGTTCTCACCGTGACAAACCCTTTCCAACTCTAATTTATTATTCAATACAGTAACTGTAACTTCCTTGCTTTGTAGAAAATTCATCCGCTTTTATTAAACGGACCAATGAACCACCAAACAACGTCCACGGCAAGGACCGTTCCATAGCTTTTTACCGTTCTCACAGTGACAAACCCTTTCCCAACTCTACTTTATGTATCAATACCAGAAATTGTTTGTAACATTCCTTGTTGTAGAACTCAGCCCGCTTTTATTAAAACTGACAATGAACCTGCATAACAAAGTCCACTGGAAGGACAGTTCCATTAGATTTACGTTCTCACATGACAAAACCCTTTCCCACATTTTACTTTATGTATCAATTACCCAGTAACTTGCAACATCCTTGTTTTTGTAGAAACTCATCCAGCTTTTTATTAAATTGACCAAAATGACCTGCCATAACAACGTCCACTGAACAGACAGTTCCATAGATTTACCGTTCTCACAGTTGACAAACCCTTCCAACTCTACTTTATGTATCAACCAGTAAACTTGTAACATTCCTTGTTTGTAGAAACTCATCCAGCTTTTTATTAAAACGACAATGAACCTGCCATATAACAACGTCACTGGAAGACAAGTCCATAGCTACCGTGCTCACAGTGACAAACCCTTCCCAACTTATACTTAGGATCAATCCCAAGTAACTTGGAACATTCTTGTTTGTAGACAACTCATAAAGCTTTTTATTAAACGGACCAATGAACCTGCCATAACAAAGTCCATGGAAGAAAAAGTCAATAGCTTTATTCCGTCTCACCTTGACAAACCCTTTTCCCAAACTCTACTTATGTATATACCAGTAACTTTGGAACATTCCTTGTTTGTAGAAACCCATCAAGCTTTTTTATTTAAACTGACAAATGAACCTGCCATAACAAAGCCACTGGAAGAAAGTTCAATAGCCCTTTACCGTTCCACAGTGAAACACCCTTTCGATCTTGAAGCCTAAACCTTTTATCTCAAGTTCTTAAGGGATGTCCACGTGGTCCTCTGACATGTTCTATGGGCTTGAACAATGCCCCAGATAGTTTATTGTATGGGCCGTTAGCGGTATTTATACACAGTGACATATCCCACGCGCAAGCGCCTTTTTCTCCAGCGACAATTGTAACTTTGCAAGTCTCTCCTTATATTCAAGATATATACAGTAGATTTAGATATAAAATGAGGCAATTAGACCTCTGCACACAGGTATAGACGTGATAGTACAAGTAGTTAAAGGCCCAACTGCTGAATGTAGAAGAAGAAGAAAACAATCCTTTTTATCTATGTTCTATTAAAATTTGTGTATGTTGGTTGATTAATGGTTTCTTATTTATATTTCTATTACGACGAGGAAATCCAGAGAGAGACCCGATAGCAAAAAGATTACACGATGACCTCTTAGCAATTCCTAACCAAAAGATCCACAAGTGTGGAAGTAAAAAAAACCCCACAGAAGCCACATGGAAAAAAAAACATAAAACAGATAGTAATAGTTTATTAGAATAAAAATTCGTCCTGTCCAAGTGTGTGTATTCCCATGTAACATGAGCTTTACGGGGCAGGGAATTGTATACTTATTAATGTACAGTTGATTTATTTAATAACTGTATAGGAAGAGTATGCACTCCTGTGTCTTTATTTCCTTATATATTATTAATAGGGCAAAATGGCAGTTAGAATTTCCCGATATAGTTCATTATACAACCGGGAGAGTCAATAAAAGGTCGTATAGTTAAAAATGGTGCTATTTTGCCCCAACCAATCAGATGTTAGCTTTTCAAATGTTAAATAAGATCTGATTGTTGGGGCAAAATTAGCACCATTTAAACGATAAGAACGTTTATTGATCTCCCGGATAACGGACTGCACTGGAGACGGAACAAAATCCCCCCAAAGCCGTGAAGTGAGATGATGATGTCAACAGCTCCCACATCACAACCCGGAAGTGCGGGGGGGGGATTTAAAATAATGGCGGCTTAGAGTTTCCAGCTGAGCGCTTTGTGCCTGCGACACGTGGATTGTGCTGAGAAGGGGCTGTGGAAAGCGAGGACTCTGATTTAAATCTGCTGTTAGGTCACTCACAAGAGGAACAGATCAGATTCCAGGGGGGGAGCAGGAGTTAAAGATCGAGAGGTCCCTAATTCATCAGTTGTTATGATGATTAATCATGGTTATAATCTGTTTCAGATCACCCAGGGATGAAGACAGACATCGGTCTAAGGAGTGTGACCTGTGATAAATTGGCCATGAGAGGATATAGCTTGTTCAGCCTGCAGTCAGAAAATAGGGACAAGGATCATTCGGAATAGACTCCTTTCCACTGTAAAAGATCTGATAGCACTCCTTAAAATCCTTTCAACATCATGCAGCACAAGTTGTCAGCTATGATTAAAATAGTCCACAAGAGGGGCCGTACTCAATCCATTGCCCTCTCTCCTAATCTCCGGTGGCAAACTGCTCAGCTTGAACCAGGTGAGGACCACTGACAACGACAGGGGGACCCGCCCGACCTTCGGACAAATCTCCCTGAGCCCTCCCTCACTCATGAGGCCTTGGGTCCAGTACTTGATCAAGACGACTGAGAAAATCTTTTACCCCAAAATAGCAGAACCTTCCATTGCCAAGTAACTTCGGACTGATTGTTCAATACAAAATGGATGATTTCAACCTCCTCCAGTGCACAAACATATAAGGAGATCATCAACTCCGGATAGGAGGTTTTTCCATCTAGCAAACTTGGGAATACATACTCCATCTCTCAAGCAGAATCCACCCTCTGGGGACAATACCACCAAGGTGGACACCCCCCAGTTAATCAAAGCTTCAAGGGCATCTTCCTCTTAGTACCAGAGGATGCAACAACCTCAGAGATCCTATGGATAAATGGAGGAGTCATCTATCAAAAAATTATGTGTGTCGCGATAACCAGCTTGGACAGAGCTAACAAAATCTGTCTCCAAAGAGTTTGAGGATGGTATTAAAAGTTCATCCTAGAGAAATCATCCTTTAATGTTAAAAAATATCAAACTGGCCAACGAATTTATTTGGAGGCATCTATAAACTCTATCAGAATTAACAGCAAAATCCATGGGGGCTTCAGGTGTAGCCAGGGAGAGAGAGCAATGTGGCTTCATCAATGAAAGGCAGGACTCACAATCTTGGTTCTCAACCATTCCTTGTGAAGGAGGAATGGAATGCAGTTTGGAAGCAAACTGGAGGATCTCATTGATAAGAATTCCGCAAAAAGGAGTCTCCCATTCATCAAGAGTGTATTCCAATCTTCCCTCTTCTAATTTGCGTGAATCAAGACAGTACTGACCAGGCAGACCTTGCTCAAAGGGGATACCTGGAACCTCCCACTCGCGCCCAGTCCTTTGAGTAGTAAACGGGACCAAACCCAAGAGCCCGAACATGCATGACAGGTCTGGGGAGAGCCAACCAGGGAACGTAGGGGGACGACTTACCCTCTTTCACAAGCTTGGAACATATCACCTCGGACTCCTGGGTCCTCAAAGACTGTTCAACCAAAGGGATACTCCCCGAGTTCCAGTTACCCTCCAATCCACACAAAGTATCTGTTGTTCCCAGAACCCCCTCACATCACATCAAGTACAACTAACCTCCTTCAAACCTGTCTTCTTTAATCAGGAAGGACATTCTAGAACAAGCCCAGCTTTACTCAAATTCTCTAAACAAGTTCCTATATGTTCAGAAATTCAAAATGGAGACCTGAGATCAGTGACCATTCAGCTGATGAAAAAGGGGGAATGGATGGCAAAGATTTAGATAAAGAATGATTACTGCACATCCCACCCACCAAGGAATCCACAAGAACTTGCCCTTCGGTTTTGTGTATGGAATCTCCATTCACTACAGGGCCTTTGCCATTGGCCCCTGGCAACAGCTCCGAGGGTATGTACAATTATTAAGCCCCCCTATTATTTGGCTAGTTGAGAGTTCGAACGAGGGCAGATTTGTTCTACCTCAAAGAAATCTCATGAAGGCGAAAGACCAGCAGAACCTTCAAAGATCACATTGGCCTGGTTCTTAAACCATCTCCAATCATGGGTTGGATCCCAAGAATTGGAAAAAATCCTGTCTCCTTTCCTCACAAAGCTCACCTTTCAGCCAACAGCCTTCCTCTGGACACTCTAACCATGGCGGTATCCCTTCAACAGAAAAAAACGGACGAAATTCATAAGGGAAGTAACGAAGTTATATCCCTACGCATCAAAACTTGGATGATTCAACAATAATAGGGAAAACTGACAGCTACCAGAGATGCAGTCAAATGGGCAATGTCACATATCAGAACTCTTAAGACATCTTTCTAAGGCCATTCTCCCGGGGAAAGGCCCCAAATTCAGCTAACCATACTCAGTCAAAAACTGATTCTGAAATGGTGGACGATCCACCAACAATTTCAACCCAGTCAACTCAAGTCCACACAGGTGGGAACAAATTACACCGACGCCAATCCCAAAGGGTGGGGAGAAACTTTCCAAATCTACCGCCCACGGAGTCTGGAAACAAGATTCTTCCGTCATCTCAGAACCAGAGGGAAACCTCCTGTCGTCTCTTAACGTCCTACACTTTCAGCCAGTAATCGAAGGGAAGGCAATTTCAGATAAAAAATCACAAAACTCACCACTTGTAGCCACATATTAAACAAAAGAGGAGGACGCGCCTGGGGTACCCCTATCATAGACCTGATGGTCACCGAGATTCAACACGCAGCAGAGAGATTCTGCTCACGCTTCGAGGCTCCCAAAGCATTCAAAACAGACGCCTTACTCAATCAAGGGGACATTCCCCCAACTGATGTACATTTCCCTCCAAAGTCATGGGGAGATTCACGGAGACCAGAGCAGAGCGATGGTCCATCGCCTTCCTTCCATTGGTGGACAGGGGGAGGATGGCAGAGGAGGGCTGGTTTTCATGGGCACTTCCGATGTGCTTAGTCCCACCATCAGACTTCCCCAAGGGAAAGGACCTTCTTCTCCAGGGCCCTAGTACGTCAGGATCCCAAAACATCTGCACCTTCGGCCTGGGATGTTGTGACCTCCTCCATGAGGAAGAGAGAGAGGCCTTTCAACTTACAACAAATCCACCTTATTGGAAGCCAGGAAGCCTTCTACTTCTAAAGCCATGACTACAGGACTGGAGGTTTTCTGTTAACTGGTGCAAGTCAAACGGCCACAACCCTTTATCCACTCCAGTAGTAGAGATGGTTAGCAGAAGTCCTTCAAGCAGGATTGAAAATCAAACTCAGCAAAGCAACCCTAAAATCTCAAGGTTTCAGCTCTCGGCTATAACATCATCAGACTCAGATCCTATGATCATTCGTTTTCAGGGAATTTCCCAATGTTCTAACTGTCAGACCCAGGAGTTACCGCTTGGGACCTGTCTAAAAGTTCTAGGACAGTTTACAGTCATCTCCATTCGATTAATAGAAGACTGTGAAATCAAAGTCACTATTTCTAGTGGCATCAATTTGGACCAGAAGAGAATTCAAAGTCTTCGGGGCTTCTGAAACCATTTATCAGAGTCCTAACAGCCTGTGTTATTCCTCAGGCAGACGACTCCTTCCTACAAAAGGTAGTCCAAAAGTCAACATAACCCAAGATACATAATTCAATTCCTGGAAGAATCAGAGGAAGATGACATCCTTTTCCCGGCTCTCTGGATGTTGGAAGGGCAATCCAAATTTACCTTCAGAGAACAGGAAGCTTCCGTAACGAGGAACGCTTATTCATCTTGTTTCAAGATAACAGAAAAAGGACAAAGCCAGCCAAGACTACCATAGCCTCCGGCTTAAAACATTTATCATGCAGAGCTCTACCCAGAGGGTTCACAGCCCACTCACAAGATCGATGGCGACATCCGGGCGTTCACTGCCAAGGTATCTCCGGATGAAAAATTTGTAGAGCAGCACTTGGTGTCTCTATCCACTTTCATCCAAACACTTCCAAATTGAAGGAGTGTTACATCCAGACCAATCAGCTTTTGGATCTTAAGACTTTTAACTGCAGCTTTGCAGAAATACATTTTATTTGCATCAAATTGTATATCCATTAATTTAGCTTTTAAGTACCTATTAGTGTTCAACTGTCGTGCTACGGACCAGGGAAAAGAATATCTGTGCTAATAGATGGTTTTTATATATATTGAATATATACGTCTTTGTATCCATCTATATACCTGTATATGTTTCATTGTTTATATTGATTATTTACCATCATTAGACAACCAAATGTTACAAAGTTTAATAATGTAAATGTTTATATAAGTTTCTCTCTCACCGATTTTTGTCCCATATACTAACTTATTTGTAAGATCAAATTGTCCCTATAGGGTTGTGTTCGCTACGAATGTGTTTACTCTCAGTGTATGTTTGTTTGATATATAAGTGTTATTAGTCACATGTTATCCCCACACATGGACAACTTGTGTGTATGGGTTAACTCCCTAACTGATTGATTTTCACATGTATGCAAGTTGTTTCTACCATGCTAAATTTGGTTCCTTGTGAGTGGGATGGAACAGTCGTATGATGAAGTGACAATGACAGCCGGACATAAGAACACATCAGGGTTCTTTCATCATGCATCCCTCTTTGTGTCGGGCAATAGTAAACATAGAACATAGTAACATAGTAAGTAAGGTTGAATAAAGAATGAGTCCATTCCACGTCCAACCTATTCACTTTTTTTTTTTTTTTTTGTTTTTTTTTTAACCATACCTAACAGTTGATTCCACGAGGGAAGGAAAAAAACCCCAGCAAAAAAGGGGGGAAAAAAATCCTTCCCTGAATCCAAACGGCATCGGAAGTATCCCGGATAACCAGAATCTATATGCATAATTACCAGTAATTCTCAATATTTTGTAGTTTTAGAAACTTACAGGCCTTTTTTAACAGTATTCAATGAACTTGCCATTACCACATCTGCTGGAAGACCGTCCACAGTTCACCGTTCTCACTGTAAAGAACCTCTCCGAACTGAAAGATGAAACTTCGTTTCTTCCAACCTTAAAGGATGTCCACGGTCCCTGATATGACCTAGTAGTGAACCATGCACCAGAGAGTTCACTGTATGGGCCATTAATATAGTTGTATAAAGGTTATCATGTCCCCACCGCAAACCGCCGCTTCTCCAATGTAACAGCCCAACTTGTCTAATCATGCATGCTATCAAGGGCCCCTCCATTCCCTTATTAATTAGTTGCCCTCCTCTGAACTGCCTTCAATTTCCAGATGTCCCGTTGTATATGGGATCAAAAACTGCACCGCATATTCCAAATGTGGCCTTACCAGTGCTTTTGTAAAAGGGGAGAATAAATATTTTCTCTCTGGATTCCCATTCCCCTCTTTATACAAGACAAATCTGCTAGCTCAGCTGTTGCTTACCTGGCATGTTGGACAGCTAAGTTTGTTATCTCCAGAACCCCCAACAAATCTTTTTCCATTTTCAGATGCATGCACTTAACAACAGAGTATTTATGGTGTAGTGGCACAGGGATTATTAAAATCCCAAAGGCATCACCTTACATTATCACATTGAATCTCATCTGCATTCTGCTGGCCAATTTGATAAATCTATCTAGGTCTGCTTGCAGCACTTGCACATCATTGGAAGTTCCAAAAGCATCTGCATAATTTAGGGTCATCAAGCAAACACAGAGACCTTGCTTCTCAAGCCCTTCTAAGTCCATTATAAACAGAATTAAAACAGAAGTGGCCCCAGTACAGAACCCTGAGGAACTCCGCTTAGAAAACTTTAGCCCACATAGATGGAGATCCATTAACCATCCACTCGCTGTTTGCGGTCCAATAACCAAGTTCTATATCCATGAACAAATGGTTCTTCAAGGCCAACAGTCCTCAGTTTATAAATTAGTTCGCCTATGTGGGCACAAGTATCAAAGGGCTTTGCAAAATCCAAATATACCACATCCACAGCTGTGCCTGAATCTAATTATTACTAACTTCTTCATTAAAAACCCCCATTTAAATTGTCTGGCATGATCTATTTCTCAATAAATTTCCATGATGACTACTACTAATAGATAATCTCTGGAGACAAAAGTCAAGGATTATGATCCCTTAACAAGTTTCATAACCTTCCCTACCACTGATGTTTAGGCTTCAGGTCTTGATAGTTAAAGGCTATTGTGAACGGACTACCTTTTTTGAATATTGGTATTACATTGGGCTTTTTTCCAAATCCAGCGGCCCACCCTAGAAAAAAGCCGAATCTGAAAAAGATGAGACACAGTGTGGTCTTGCCTAGAACTGAACTAAGCTCTTTTAAAATCCTAGGATGCAATCCTCTGGTCCTGGCGCTTTATTGATATTATTAACTTTGTCTAATTGATTAACCGTTCCATATCCTCTGTTCCAAGGCGAAAACTCTTCATTCCTCCTGACACATTGTACAATCCATACTGTAAGGATTCTCAACAGTAAAAAAACCGAGTGTAAAAAAACGGCTGTTTATTTAGCAGATTAGCCTTGTTCGGCACTCTACAACCACTCAGATCCATGATTTAATGGTCCCACTTCTCAGTCCTCATTGTTTTACCTTTATATAATTAAAATAACATCTTGGGGTTGCTGGCTTTGTTCGGCACTCCGTGGTGATTCATTTCTATTTTGCTAGTTTAATGCTTTCTTGCACTCTTATTACAACTTTTGAAGTCCTTGTAAGCTGTTCTGTGCCTTCTGCTTTCAAAATTTAAAGCCCTTTTTTTTTTCCATTTCCCTTTTTACCCTGAGAATTAAGCCATGCAGGAGTGGACCTAATTTTTTTACACTTGTCCTAAAGGTACCGATTTTTGGAAATGTTATTTGAATAAGCCATTTAAAAGTGGTCCACATCTGCTCAGTATCTGTACCTAGAAACAGGTTCCACCCAGTCTATGAGCAGGAGCGATTCCTTTTTAAAAGAATAAAAAATTAGCTTTCCTAAAGTTAAAAGGTTTTGTAAGCCAGTGCACTTCTAGTTTTCTGCAACATATATTAAAATGACCACTAAATCATGGTCACTATTCCCTAACTGACCATTACCCTTCATCTCCAAAAATGAGCGCTGGGTTATTAGGATATCACCAGATCCAACAACGCATTCTTCTTGTAGGAATTCTACCATCATTGTGAAAGAAAATGCCATATAGGAAATTTAGAAAACTTTATGACCTTTGAGGTGCTGCAGTTCCAGTACTCCCAATCTTATGTCAGGGTGGTAGTTAAAATCCACCAACCAGGAAAAAATGCCCCATACAAGCAGCCTTAGCCAAATGCATATGGAGATTCATTTCACCTCTCTTCCCCGGCATTTGGTGGCTTTTAACACACTCCAACAATTAATTACCTACCTTCTGCTTCCTGTACACAGTTCCACCAATAATGTGTATGACGCATCGTGTGCTCCCCCATATATTCCATTTTTAAATTTGGCTTCAATCTGTTTTTAACATAACATACTACTCCTCATCCTTCTTATTAAACTCGGCAGTCTAAATAAGGAGTACCCTTCAATATTTATGTTCCAGTCGCTGGTGAATCATTTAAGCCATGATCTCTATACCAATTACATCATACCGTTCCTTTAACGCTACTATTTCAAACGTTCACCGAGTTTTTCCAGCCAGAAAACATCCTTGCATTGTAAACAACATTTTAGACATCAAGTGATGTACTGCCATACATGGTCGTAACATGCATCCTTATCTCTATGCTCCCCCCTCTCCTTCTACTCCCACGGTGTGTTACTAGCCCCCAGATCACAACTCTATATCTACCCATGTGTAGTGTAGGTAAAAAGTGCCCTCCCCCCCCATACCTAGTTAACATCTCCTCAACACCCCTAGCCCATCTTCTTCCCCCAAAAAAACAGTTGCCACCACCACCATTGAGGTGCAATCCGTCACTCTAAAGAGCCTGTAGCCAACAGAAAAGTCAGCCCAGTCTCTAAAAAACCCAAAACCCATTCCCTATCACCACTCCCTTAGGCCACGAATTTATTATACTCCTGAGCTCCCGTTGGCCTCCACTGGTAGCACGTGCTGCGGGTAGTAATTATGAAATCACTACACGGGAGGGTCCTTGCTTTGAAATTGGCCCATAATCTCTGGACATCCATTTTTAAGGACCTCACCTCCACCTCTAACTTGTCATGGCACCAATGGACCACGACCGCCGGGTCAATACCAGCCCCACCCATAACTGTCTACACGTCCACACATGTCGAACCCTAGCACCAGGCAGACAACACATGTTCGGCCTGCAGGGTCCTGGGCGACAGATTACCCTATCACCCTTCTAAGAATAGAATCCCCTACGCAATACCACCTGTCTATCCATTCCTAGACCCCAGTTCTCTCCGCCTTGTATTGGAGTCTGGCCGTCCCCTGGGTTCGCAAAGGAAAGGCCCGCTCCATACCTGCTGCTTCCGAGCCATCGTCCTTCCACATCCGTAACTAAAATGGGCAAATAAAGATTAACTTTTACCTGTACTAAGGGATTGAGTCCTAGTCCATCAGTTCTGGACAAAAAAACAGGAATCCACCATAGACACACACAGATAAGAACACACCCACAGACACACACGTATTGTCTTTATACACCCCCAAACTATGTTACTAGTAATGTATACAGGAGATTAGGGGTAGTAGGGTATAAAGGGTTGGACGAGATGGACGTATGTTTTATACAACCTCCCCAGACTATGTTACTATGTAACTGGTATACAGACATATAAGACATTATGGGTAGGGTATAAGGTTGGACTAGATGGACGTATGCCTTTATACAACCTCCAATACTATGTTACTATGTAACTGTTATACAGAAATTATGGGTAGGGTATAAATGTTGGACTAGATGGACGTATGTCTTTATACAACCTCCAATACTATGTCGAAGAAAGGTGGCAGCAGGCAGGGTTGGGGGGAAAAAAAGTTTTTCTTGACCAGTCAAGAAAAAAAATGATTTTCCCTAGTAACAGATAAGGAGGTTGTTAAAATCATTTCATATGTTAGGGTAGCTTTAGTTTGTTAGGCTAGGGTAAACTTAGTTGGGTTACTTAGGGGCCCTGATTGAAAGAGCTCTACCTTGACATGGTGAGGGGCGTACAAATCATTGGCTAAAAATTTTTTACACTACAGAAAGTATGGCATTCTAGGCATAATCAAGGGGCGGCATTTCAAAAGTGCCCCCTGACTACACAAAACATCAACAGTACCACACAAAACACCAACACTACTAGCATCTTCTACCTTATAATAATGCTCCAGAAGGATCCGTACAACTCCCTCACAACTTTCTCAGCTTCCACGTTTTTCCGAGCAACTGTAGGATGCTACTGCAAGCATCGGCAGGAGAAGTCGCTTTGCAAAGATAAACATGAGAGCTGCGGATTTGCCTGGGTTTGTCAGTCGCAATTCTTTGCCGAGGGGAGTTCCTTCCAAATGGCTGCTGCTGTGCGGTAAGAAACACCAATACACAATTACTCATCTGGGAAGGAAATAGTCGGCCCAGTGTTTTGGGTAACAATACTCACAGGATAGTGCGATTTATGGTAGAAGGATCTTTTAACCAAGAAGGTAGTTTTTTAGTTAATCTTCTAAAAATGTAACTTACAAGAGATTAAGAAACTGAGCGGAATCACTTACAGATCTTTCTAGATCGCTTAGATAGGTAAATGGATTTAATATGTGAAATACAGTATCTTCTGTTGTTCCAACAGCGATACCAGGGAACAGCTGAACAGATTATACAATTATCAGTGTATAGTAAGTACGTATAGTATATAGGTACCAGTACAGTAATAGTATAGTACAGTGTAGTAAAGTACAGCTATAGTACAGTATTGTAAGTATATAGTACAGGTATAGTAGTGTTATGTAGTACAGTGCCAGTAAATACAGATAGTACAGTATTGTAGTTATGTAGTGTATAGTATAGTACAGTATAGTATTGTAGTATATAGTACAGTACAGTTTATTAGTACAGTACAGTACAGTAACAGTATAGTATAAGTATATAGTATAATATAGGTATTTGAGGTGAATAAAGGACATACGTCCACCAGACCAACCATCTAGCAAAATCCTCATTTACTGACACCAAATTTATTTATGAAGGGGGAAAAAATCCTTCGACTCCGAGTGAGAAATTTCCATGGATCAACTCTACCTTTATGTATCAATCCAGTAACTTGTAACAGTCCTTGTTTGTAGAAACTAATCCAGCTTTTTATTAAAACTGACCAATGAAACCTGACAGTAACAAGTCCACTGGAAAGACAGTTCATAGCTTTACCGTTCTCACCGTGACAAACCCTTTCCAACTCTAATTTATTATTCAATACAGTAACTGTAACTTCCTTGCTTTGTAGAAAATTCATCCGCTTTTATTAAACGGACCAATGAACCACCAAACAACGTCCACGGCAAGGACCGTTCCATAGCTTTTTACCGTTCTCACAGTGACAAACCCTTTCCCAACTCTACTTTATGTATCAATACCAGAAATTGTTTGTAACATTCCTTGTTGTAGAACTCAGCCCGCTTTTATTAAAACTGACAATGAACCTGCATAACAAAGTCCACTGGAAGGACAGTTCCATTAGATTTACGTTCTCACATGACAAAACCCTTTCCCACATTTTACTTTATGTATCAATTACCCAGTAACTTGCAACATCCTTGTTTTTGTAGAAACTCATCCAGCTTTTTATTAAATTGACCAAAATGACCTGCCATAACAACGTCCACTGAACAGACAGTTCCATAGATTTACCGTTCTCACAGTTGACAAACCCTTCCAACTCTACTTTATGTATCAACCAGTAAACTTGTAACATTCCTTGTTTGTAGAAACTCATCCAGCTTTTTATTAAAACGACAATGAACCTGCCATATAACAACGTCACTGGAAGACAAGTCCATAGCTACCGTGCTCACAGTGACAAACCCTTCCCAACTTATACTTAGGATCAATCCCAAGTAACTTGGAACATTCTTGTTTGTAGACAACTCATAAAGCTTTTTATTAAACGGACCAATGAACCTGCCATAACAAAGTCCATGGAAGAAAAAGTCAATAGCTTTATTCCGTCTCACCTTGACAAACCCTTTTCCCAAACTCTACTTATGTATATACCAGTAACTTTGGAACATTCCTTGTTTGTAGAAACCCATCAAGCTTTTTTATTTAAACTGACAAATGAACCTGCCATAACAAAGCCACTGGAAGAAAGTTCAATAGCCCTTTACCGTTCCACAGTGAAACACCCTTTCGATCTTGAAGCCTAAACCTTTTATCTCAAGTTCTTAAGGGATGTCCACGTGGTCCTCTGACATGTTCTATGGGCTTGAACAATGCCCCAGATAGTTTATTGTATGGGCCGTTAGCGGTATTTATACACAGTGACATATCCCACGCGCAAGCGCCTTTTTCTCCAGCGACAATTGTAACTTTGCAAGTCTCTCCTTATATTCAAGATATATACAGTAGATTTAGATATAAAATGAGGCAATTAGACCTCTGCACACAGGTATAGACGTGATAGTACAAGTAGTTAAAGGCCCAACTGCTGAATGTAGAAGAAGAAGAAAACAATCCTTTTTATCTATGTTCTATTAAAATTTGTGTATGTTGGTTGATTAATGGTTTCTTATTTATATTTCTATTACGACGAGGAAATCCAGAGAGAGACCCGATAGCAAAAAGATTACACGATGACCTCTTAGCAATTCCTAACCAAAAGATCCACAAGTGTGGAAGTAAAAAAAACCCCACAGAAGCCACATGGAAAAAAAAACATAAAACAGATAGTAATAGTTTATTAGAATAAAAATTCGTCCTGTCCAAGTGTGTGTATTCCCATGTAACATGAGCTTTACGGGGCAGGGAATTGTATACTTATTAATGTACAGTTGATTTATTTAATAACTGTATAGGAAGAGTATGCACTCCTGTGTCTTTATTTCCTTATATATTATTAATAGGGCAAAATGGCAGTTAGAATTTCCCGATATAGTTCATTATACAACCGGGAGAGTCAATAAAAGGTCGTATAGTTAAAAATGGTGCTATTTTGCCCCAACCAATCAGATGTTAGCTTTTCAAATGTTAAATAAGATCTGATTGTTGGGGCAAAATTAGCACCATTTAAACGATAAGAACGTTTATTGATCTCCCGGATAACGGACTGCACTGGAGACGGAACAAAATCCCCCCAAAGCCGTGAAGTGAGATGATGATGTCAACAGCTCCCACATCACAACCCGGAAGTGCGGGGGGGGGATTTAAAATAATGGCGGCTTAGAGTTTCCAGCTGAGCGCTTTGTGCCTGCGACACGTGGATTGTGCTGAGAAGGGGCTGTGGAAAGCGAGGACTCTGATTTAAATCTGCTGTTAGGTCACTCACAAGAGGAACAGATCAGATTCCAGGGGGGGAGCAGGAGTTAAAGATCGAGAGGTCCCTAATTCATCAGTTGTTATGATGATTAATCATGGTTATAATCTGTTTCAGATCACCCAGGGATGAAGACAGACATCGGTCTAAGGAGTGTGACCTGTGATAAATTGGCCATGAGAGGATATAGCTTGTTCAGCCTGCAGTCAGAAAATAGGGACAAGGATCATTCGGAATAGACTCCTTTCCACTGTAAAAGATCTGATAGCACTCCTTAAAATCCTTTCAACATCATGCAGCACAAGTTGTCAGCTATGATTAAAATAGTCCACAAGAGGGGCCGTACTCAATCCATTGCCCTCTCTCCTAATCTCCGGTGGCAAACTGCTCAGCTTGAACCAGGTGAGGACCACTGACAACGACAGGGGGACCCGCCCGACCTTCGGACAAATCTCCCTGAGCCCTCCCTCACTCATGAGGCCTTGGGTCCAGTACTTGATCAAGACGACTGAGAAAATCTTTTACCCCAAAATAGCAGAACCTTCCATTGCCAAGTAACTTCGGACTGATTGTTCAATACAAAATGGATGATTTCAACCTCCTCCAGTGCACAAACATATAAGGAGATCATCAACTCCGGATAGGAGGTTTTTCCATCTAGCAAACTTGGGAATACATACTCCATCTCTCAAGCAGAATCCACCCTCTGGGGACAATACCACCAAGGTGGACACCCCCCAGTTAATCAAAGCTTCAAGGGCATCTTCCTCTTAGTACCAGAGGATGCAACAACCTCAGAGATCCTATGGATAAATGGAGGAGTCATCTATCAAAAAATTATGTGTGTCGCGATAACCAGCTTGGACAGAGCTAACAAAATCTGTCTCCAAAGAGTTTGAGGATGGTATTAAAAGTTCATCCTAGAGAAATCATCCTTTAATGTTAAAAAATATCAAACTGGCCAACGAATTTATTTGGAGGCATCTATAAACTCTATCAGAATTAACAGCAAAATCCATGGGGGCTTCAGGTGTAGCCAGGGAGAGAGAGCAATGTGGCTTCATCAATGAAAGGCAGGACTCACAATCTTGGTTCTCAACCATTCCTTGTGAAGGAGGAATGGAATGCAGTTTGGAAGCAAACTGGAGGATCTCATTGATAAGAATTCCGCAAAAAGGAGTCTCCCATTCATCAAGAGTGTATTCCAATCTTCCCTCTTCTAATTTGCGTGAATCAAGACAGTACTGACCAGGCAGACCTTGCTCAAAGGGGATACCTGGAACCTCCCACTCGCGCCCAGTCCTTTGAGTAGTAAACGGGACCAAACCCAAGAGCCCGAACATGCATGACAGGTCTGGGGAGAGCCAACCAGGGAACGTAGGGGGACGACTTACCCTCTTTCACAAGCTTGGAACATATCACCTCGGACTCCTGGGTCCTCAAAGACTGTTCAACCAAAGGGATACTCCCCGAGTTCCAGTTACCCTCCAATCCACACAAAGTATCTGTTGTTCCCAGAACCCCCTCACATCACATCAAGTACAACTAACCTCCTTCAAACCTGTCTTCTTTAATCAGGAAGGACATTCTAGAACAAGCCCAGCTTTACTCAAATTCTCTAAACAAGTTCCTATATGTTCAGAAATTCAAAATGGAGACCTGAGATCAGTGACCATTCAGCTGATGAAAAAGGGGGAATGGATGGCAAAGATTTAGATAAAGAATGATTACTGCACATCCCACCCACCAAGGAATCCACAAGAACTTGCCCTTCGGTTTTGTGTATGGAATCTCCATTCACTACAGGGCCTTTGCCATTGGCCCCTGGCAACAGCTCCGAGGGTATGTACAATTATTAAGCCCCCCTATTATTTGGCTAGTTGAGAGTTCGAACGAGGGCAGATTTGTTCTACCTCAAAGAAATCTCATGAAGGCGAAAGACCAGCAGAACCTTCAAAGATCACATTGGCCTGGTTCTTAAACCATCTCCAATCATGGGTTGGATCCCAAGAATTGGAAAAAATCCTGTCTCCTTTCCTCACAAAGCTCACCTTTCAGCCAACAGCCTTCCTCTGGACACTCTAACCATGGCGGTATCCCTTCAACAGAAAAAAACGGACGAAATTCATAAGGGAAGTAACGAAGTTATATCCCTACGCATCAAAACTTGGATGATTCAACAATAATAGGGAAAACTGACAGCTACCAGAGATGCAGTCAAATGGGCAATGTCACATATCAGAACTCTTAAGACATCTTTCTAAGGCCATTCTCCCGGGGAAAGGCCCCAAATTCAGCTAACCATACTCAGTCAAAAACTGATTCTGAAATGGTGGACGATCCACCAACAATTTCAACCCAGTCAACTCAAGTCCACACAGGTGGGAACAAATTACACCGACGCCAATCCCAAAGGGTGGGGAGAAACTTTCCAAATCTACCGCCCACGGAGTCTGGAAACAAGATTCTTCCGTCATCTCAGAACCAGAGGGAAACCTCCTGTCGTCTCTTAACGTCCTACACTTTCAGCCAGTAATCGAAGGGAAGGCAATTTCAGATAAAAAATCACAAAACTCACCACTTGTAGCCACATATTAAACAAAAGAGGAGGACGCGCCTGGGGTACCCCTATCATAGACCTGATGGTCACCGAGATTCAACACGCAGCAGAGAGATTCTGCTCACGCTTCGAGGCTCCCAAAGCATTCAAAACAGACGCCTTACTCAATCAAGGGGACATTCCCCCAACTGATGTACATTTCCCTCCAAAGTCATGGGGAGATTCACGGAGACCAGAGCAGAGCGATGGTCCATCGCCTTCCTTCCATTGGTGGACAGGGGGAGGATGGCAGAGGAGGGCTGGTTTTCATGGGCACTTCCGATGTGCTTAGTCCCACCATCAGACTTCCCCAAGGGAAAGGACCTTCTTCTCCAGGGCCCTAGTACGTCAGGATCCCAAAACATCTGCACCTTCGGCCTGGGATGTTGTGACCTCCTCCATGAGGAAGAGAGAGAGGCCTTTCAACTTACAACAAATCCACCTTATTGGAAGCCAGGAAGCCTTCTACTTCTAAAGCCATGACTACAGGACTGGAGGTTTTCTGTTAACTGGTGCAAGTCAAACGGCCACAACCCTTTATCCACTCCAGTAGTAGAGATGGTTAGCAGAAGTCCTTCAAGCAGGATTGAAAATCAAACTCAGCAAAGCAACCCTAAAATCTCAAGGTTTCAGCTCTCGGCTATAACATCATCAGACTCAGATCCTATGATCATTCGTTTTCAGGGAATTTCCCAATGTTCTAACTGTCAGACCCAGGAGTTACCGCTTGGGACCTGTCTAAAAGTTCTAGGACAGTTTACAGTCATCTCCATTCGATTAATAGAAGACTGTGAAATCAAAGTCACTATTTCTAGTGGCATCAATTTGGACCAGAAGAGAATTCAAAGTCTTCGGGGCTTCTGAAACCATTTATCAGAGTCCTAACAGCCTGTGTTATTCCTCAGGCAGACGACTCCTTCCTACAAAAGGTAGTCCAAAAGTCAACATAACCCAAGATACATAATTCAATTCCTGGAAGAATCAGAGGAAGATGACATCCTTTTCCCGGCTCTCTGGATGTTGGAAGGGCAATCCAAATTTACCTTCAGAGAACAGGAAGCTTCCGTAACGAGGAACGCTTATTCATCTTGTTTCAAGATAACAGAAAAAGGACAAAGCCAGCCAAGACTACCATAGCCTCCGGCTTAAAACATTTATCATGCAGAGCTCTACCCAGAGGGTTCACAGCCCACTCACAAGATCGATGGCGACATCCGGGCGTTCACTGCCAAGGTATCTCCGGATGAAAAATTTGTAGAGCAGCACTTGGTGTCTCTATCCACTTTCATCCAAACACTTCCAAATTGAAGGAGTGTTACATCCAGACCAATCAGCTTTTGGATCTTAAGACTTTTAACTGCAGCTTTGCAGAAATACATTTTATTTGCATCAAATTGTATATCCATTAATTTAGCTTTTAAGTACCTATTAGTGTTCAACTGTCGTGCTACGGACCAGGGAAAAGAATATCTGTGCTAATAGATGGTTTTTATATATATTGAATATATACGTCTTTGTATCCATCTATATACCTGTATATGTTTCATTGTTTATATTGATTATTTACCATCATTAGACAACCAAATGTTACAAAGTTTAATAATGTAAATGTTTATATAAGTTTCTCTCTCACCGATTTTTGTCCCATATACTAACTTATTTGTAAGATCAAATTGTCCCTATAGGGTTGTGTTCGCTACGAATGTGTTTACTCTCAGTGTATGTTTGTTTGATATATAAGTGTTATTAGTCACATGTTATCCCCACACATGGACAACTTGTGTGTATGGGTTAACTCCCTAACTGATTGATTTTCACATGTATGCAAGTTGTTTCTACCATGCTAAATTTGGTTCCTTGTGAGTGGGATGGAACAGTCGTATGATGAAGTGACAATGACAGCCGGACATAAGAACACATCAGGGTTCTTTCATCATGCATCCCTCTTTGTGTCGGGCAATAGTAAACATAGAACATAGTAACATAGTAAGTAAGGTTGAATAAAGAATGAGTCCATTCCACGTCCAACCTATTCACTTTTTTTTTTTTTTTTTGTTTTTTTTTTAACCATACCTAACAGTTGATTCCACGAGGGAAGGAAAAAAACCCCAGCAAAAAAGGGGGGAAAAAAATCCTTCCCTGAATCCAAACGGCATCGGAAGTATCCCGGATAACCAGAATCTATATGCATAATTACCAGTAATTCTCAATATTTTGTAGTTTTAGAAACTTACAGGCCTTTTTTAACAGTATTCAATGAACTTGCCATTACCACATCTGCTGGAAGACCGTCCACAGTTCACCGTTCTCACTGTAAAGAACCTCTCCGAACTGAAAGATGAAACTTCGTTTCTTCCAACCTTAAAGGATGTCCACGGTCCCTGATATGACCTAGTAGTGAACCATGCACCAGAGAGTTCACTGTATGGGCCATTAATATAGTTGTATAAAGGTTATCATGTCCCCACCGCAAACCGCCGCTTCTCCAATGTAACAGCCCAACTTGTCTAATCATGCATGCTATCAAGGGCCCCTCCATTCCCTTATTAATTAGTTGCCCTCCTCTGAACTGCCTTCAATTTCCAGATGTCCCGTTGTATATGGGATCAAAAACTGCACCGCATATTCCAAATGTGGCCTTACCAGTGCTTTTGTAAAAGGGGAGAATAAATATTTTCTCTCTGGATTCCCATTCCCCTCTTTATACAAGACAAATCTGCTAGCTCAGCTGTTGCTTACCTGGCATGTTGGACAGCTAAGTTTGTTATCTCCAGAACCCCCAACAAATCTTTTTCCATTTTCAGATGCATGCACTTAACAACAGAGTATTTATGGTGTAGTGGCACAGGGATTATTAAAATCCCAAAGGCATCACCTTACATTATCACATTGAATCTCATCTGCATTCTGCTGGCCAATTTGATAAATCTATCTAGGTCTGCTTGCAGCACTTGCACATCATTGGAAGTTCCAAAAGCATCTGCATAATTTAGGGTCATCAAGCAAACACAGAGACCTTGCTTCTCAAGCCCTTCTAAGTCCATTATAAACAGAATTAAAACAGAAGTGGCCCCAGTACAGAACCCTGAGGAACTCCGCTTAGAAAACTTTAGCCCACATAGATGGAGATCCATTAACCATCCACTCGCTGTTTGCGGTCCAATAACCAAGTTCTATATCCATGAACAAATGGTTCTTCAAGGCCAACAGTCCTCAGTTTATAAATTAGTTCGCCTATGTGGGCACAAGTATCAAAGGGCTTTGCAAAATCCAAATATACCACATCCACAGCTGTGCCTGAATCTAATTATTACTAACTTCTTCATTAAAAACCCCCATTTAAATTGTCTGGCATGATCTATTTCTCAATAAATTTCCATGATGACTACTACTAATAGATAATCTCTGGAGACAAAAGTCAAGGATTATGATCCCTTAACAAGTTTCATAACCTTCCCTACCACTGATGTTTAGGCTTCAGGTCTTGATAGTTAAAGGCTATTGTGAACGGACTACCTTTTTTGAATATTGGTATTACATTGGGCTTTTTTCCAAATCCAGCGGCCCACCCTAGAAAAAAGCCGAATCTGAAAAAGATGAGACACAGTGTGGTCTTGCCTAGAACTGAACTAAGCTCTTTTAAAATCCTAGGATGCAATCCTCTGGTCCTGGCGCTTTATTGATATTATTAACTTTGTCTAATTGATTAACCGTTCCATATCCTCTGTTCCAAGGCGAAAACTCTTCATTCCTCCTGACACATTGTACAATCCATACTGTAAGGATTCTCAACAGTAAAAAAACCGAGTGTAAAAAAACGGCTGTTTATTTAGCAGATTAGCCTTGTTCGGCACTCTACAACCACTCAGATCCATGATTTAATGGTCCCACTTCTCAGTCCTCATTGTTTTACCTTTATATAATTAAAATAACATCTTGGGGTTGCTGGCTTTGTTCGGCACTCCGTGGTGATTCATTTCTATTTTGCTAGTTTAATGCTTTCTTGCACTCTTATTACAACTTTTGAAGTCCTTGTAAGCTGTTCTGTGCCTTCTGCTTTCAAAATTTAAAGCCCTTTTTTTTTTCCATTTCCCTTTTTACCCTGAGAATTAAGCCATGCAGGAGTGGACCTAATTTTTTTACACTTGTCCTAAAGGTACCGATTTTTGGAAATGTTATTTGAATAAGCCATTTAAAAGTGGTCCACATCTGCTCAGTATCTGTACCTAGAAACAGGTTCCACCCAGTCTATGAGCAGGAGCGATTCCTTTTTAAAAGAATAAAAAATTAGCTTTCCTAAAGTTAAAAGGTTTTGTAAGCCAGTGCACTTCTAGTTTTCTGCAACATATATTAAAATGACCACTAAATCATGGTCACTATTCCCTAACTGACCATTACCCTTCATCTCCAAAAATGAGCGCTGGGTTATTAGGATATCACCAGATCCAACAACGCATTCTTCTTGTAGGAATTCTACCATCATTGTGAAAGAAAATGCCATATAGGAAATTTAGAAAACTTTATGACCTTTGAGGTGCTGCAGTTCCAGTACTCCCAATCTTATGTCAGGGTGGTAGTTAAAATCCACCAACCAGGAAAAAATGCCCCATACAAGCAGCCTTAGCCAAATGCATATGGAGATTCATTTCACCTCTCTTCCCCGGCATTTGGTGGCTTTTAACACACTCCAACAATTAATTACCTACCTTCTGCTTCCTGTACACAGTTCCACCAATAATGTGTATGACGCATCGTGTGCTCCCCCATATATTCCATTTTTAAATTTGGCTTCAATCTGTTTTTAACATAACATACTACTCCTCATCCTTCTTATTAAACTCGGCAGTCTAAATAAGGAGTACCCTTCAATATTTATGTTCCAGTCGCTGGTGAATCATTTAAGCCATGATCTCTATACCAATTACATCATACCGTTCCTTTAACGCTACTATTTCAAACGTTCACCGAGTTTTTCCAGCCAGAAAACATCCTTGCATTGTAAACAACATTTTAGACATCAAGTGATGTACTGCCATACATGGTCGTAACATGCATCCTTATCTCTATGCTCCCCCCTCTCCTTCTACTCCCACGGTGTGTTACTAGCCCCCAGATCACAACTCTATATCTACCCATGTGTAGTGTAGGTAAAAAGTGCCCTCCCCCCCCATACCTAGTTAACATCTCCTCAACACCCCTAGCCCATCTTCTTCCCCCAAAAAAACAGTTGCCACCACCACCATTGAGGTGCAATCCGTCACTCTAAAGAGCCTGTAGCCAACAGAAAAGTCAGCCCAGTCTCTAAAAAACCCAAAACCCATTCCCTATCACCACTCCCTTAGGCCACGAATTTATTATACTCCTGAGCTCCCGTTGGCCTCCACTGGTAGCACGTGCTGCGGGTAGTAATTATGAAATCACTACACGGGAGGGTCCTTGCTTTGAAATTGGCCCATAATCTCTGGACATCCATTTTTAAGGACCTCACCTCCACCTCTAACTTGTCATGGCACCAATGGACCACGACCGCCGGGTCAATACCAGCCCCACCCATAACTGTCTACACGTCCACACATGTCGAACCCTAGCACCAGGCAGACAACACATGTTCGGCCTGCAGGGTCCTGGGCGACAGATTACCCTATCACCCTTCTAAGAATAGAATCCCCTACGCAATACCACCTGTCTATCCATTCCTAGACCCCAGTTCTCTCCGCCTTGTATTGGAGTCTGGCCGTCCCCTGGGTTCGCAAAGGAAAGGCCCGCTCCATACCTGCTGCTTCCGAGCCATCGTCCTTCCACATCCGTAACTAAAATGGGCAAATAAAGATTAACTTTTACCTGTACTAAGGGATTGAGTCCTAGTCCATCAGTTCTGGACAAAAAAACAGGAATCCACCATAGACACACACAGATAAGAACACACCCACAGACACACACGTATTGTCTTTATACACCCCCAAACTATGTTACTAGTAATGTATACAGGAGATTAGGGGTAGTAGGGTATAAAGGGTTGGACGAGATGGACGTATGTTTTATACAACCTCCCCAGACTATGTTACTATGTAACTGGTATACAGACATATAAGGTAGGGTTATAAAAGGTTGGGCTAGATGGAAATATGTCTTATAACAAACCTCCAATACTATGTTACTATGTAAACTGTTATACAGACATTATGGGTAGGGTATAAAGGTTGGACATAGATGGACGTATGCCCTTTATAAAACCTCCAACTATGTTACATGTAACTGTTATACGGGAAATTTGACGGTAGGGTATAAATGTGCGACGAGATGACGTTATGGCTGGACTAGATGGACGTATGTCTTTATACAACCTCCAATACTATCTTACTATGTAACCGTTATACAGACATAATGGGTAGGGTATAAAGGTTGGACTAGATGGACATATGTCTTTATACAAGGATTTAGGAGGAATAGATATGTCAAACTAACTTGCGTGGCTTTATGAGGAAGTAAGTAGAAATTTTACTCGGACAATAGCAGTAGATGTAGTTTTCTTGGATCTTCGGGGAGGTTCATGGTCAGTTAAAAAAGCTGGATGAGTTTCATACAAACAAGGGAATGTTACAAGTTCCTGGGATAGAGTTGGGAGGAAAGGGTTTGTACTGTGAGATCGGTAAAGCTATGGAACTGTCTTCCAGTGGACGTTGGTATGGCAGCGGTCATTGGTCAGTTCATAATAAAAAGGTGGATAGTAGTTTCTACAAACAAGGAATGATTACAAGTTTACTGGGATTGATACATAAAAGTAGAGTTGGAAAGGGTTGTCAGGGAGAACGGTAAAGCTATGGAACTGTCTTCCAGTGGAGGGTGTTTATGAGAGGTTCATTGGTCAGTGTTAAATAAAACAGCTGGGTGATTTCTACAACCAAGGAAGTGTATACACGTTAACTGGGATTGATACATAAAAGAGTGGGAAAAGGGTTGTCATGTGAGAACGGTTAAAAGCTATGGAACTGTCTTCCAGTGGAGCGTGTTATGGCAGGTTCATGGTCAGTTTAATAAACAAGCTGGATGAGTTTCTATTACAAACAAAGGAATGTTAAAGTACTGGGAGTGGATACATTAAGTAGGTTGGGAGAAGGGTTTATCACTGTGAGAACGGTTTAAAGCTATGGACCTGTCTCAGTGCGAAGTTGTTATGCAGGTTATTGGTCATTTATAAAAAAGCTGGATGAGTTTTCTACAACAAGGAATGTTACAGTTACTGGGATATGATACATAAGTAGAGTTTTGTAAGGGTTGTCACTGTGAGAACGGTATAAGCTATGAGAACGGTCTTTCCAGTGACGTGTTGTTATGGCAGGTTCATTGGTCAGTTTAATAAAAAGCGGGATGAGTGTTCTTACAAACAAGGAATGTACAAGTTAATGGATTGATAATAAAGTAGAGTTGGGAAAGGGTTTGTCACTGGAGAACGGTAAGCTAGGAATGTCTTCCGGGCCGTGTGTTATGGCAGGTTCATTGGTTCAGTTTATAAAAAGCTTGATGGTTTTACAAAAGGAATGTTACAAGTTTACTGGTTATTGATACGGAAAGTAGAGTGGGAAAAAAAACAAGGGTTTGTCACTGTAAGAGAACGGTTAAAGTAGGGAACTGTCTTCAAGTGGACGTTGTTATGGCAGGTTCATTGGTCCAGTTCTAATAAAGCTGAGAGGTTATACAAACAGGAATGTTACAAGTTACTGGTATTGATCCACTAAGTAGAGTTGGGAAAGGGTTTGTCCTGGTAGGAACGGTAAAGCTATGGAACTGGTTTCCAGGGGACGTTGTTATGGCAGGTTCATGGTCAGTTTAGATAAAAAGCTGGGATGAGTTTCATGCAAACAGAAAACTGTTTACAAGTACTGGTATTGATTACATAAGTATCGAGTTGGGAGAAGGGTTGTCACTGTGAGCACGGTTAAAGCTATGGAACTGTCTTCCAAGTGGACGTTGGTATTGGGGCGGTTCATTGGTCAGTTTAATAAAAGCTGGATGGAGTTTCTGCAAACAAGGAATGTTACAAGTTACTGGTATTGGTAATAAAGTTAGAGTTGGGAAAGGGTTTGTCACTGTGAGAACGGTTAAAGCTATGGAAACTGTTTCAGTGGACGTTGTTATGGCAGGTTCATTTGGTCAGTTAATAAAAAGCTGGATGAGTTTCTACAAACAAGGAATGTTACAAGTTACTGGTATTGATACACTAAAGTAGAGTTGGGGAAAGGGTTTGTCACTGTGAGAACGGTAAAGTATGGAACTGTCTTCCAGTGGACGTTGTTATGGCAGGTTCATTGGTCAGTTAATAAAAAGCTGGATGAGTTTCACAAACAAGGAATGTACAAGTACTGGGTATTGATAATACGTAGAGTTGGGAGGAAAGGGGTTGTTACTGTGAGAACGGTTAAAGCTATGGAACTGTCTTCCAGTGGACGTTGTTTATGGCAGGTTCATGGTCAGTTTAATAAAAAGCTGGATGAGTTTCTAAACAAGGAAGTTACAAGTTACTGGTATTGATACATAAAGTAGAGTTGGGAAAGGGTTTGTCACTGTGAGAACGGTAAAGCTATGGAACTGTCTTCCAGTGGACGTTGTTATTGCAGGTTCATTGGTCCGTTTAATAAAAGCTGGATGGTTTCTACAAACAAGAATGTTACAAGTGTACTGGTATGATACATAAAGTAGAGTTGGGAAAGGGTTTGTCACTGTGACGAACGGTTAAAGCTATGGAATGTCTTCCAGTGGACGTGTTATGGCAGGTTCAGTGGTCAGTTTAATAACAAGCTGGATGAGTTTTAGCAAACAAGGAATGTACAAGTTACGGGATTGGATACATAAGTAGAGTGGGAAAGGGTTTGTCACTGTGAGAACGGTTAAGCTATGGAAACTGTCTTCATGGGGACGTTGGTTATGGCAGGTTCATGGTCAGTTTAATAAAAAAGTGATGAGTTTCTCACAAACAGAATGTTACAAGTTACTGGGTATTGATACTAAAGTAGAGTTGGAAAGGTTTGTCACTGTGAGAACGGTAAAGCTTGGAACTGTCTTCCAGTGGACGTTGTTATGGCAGGTCATTGGTCAGTTTAACAAAAAAGCGGATGAGTTCTACACCAAGGAAGTTACAAGTTACTGGTATGGATACATATAACGAGAGTTGATCCAGGAAATTTCCGTTGACACTTGGAGTCAGGAAGGAATTTTTCCCCCTTCATAAATTTGGTGGGGTTTTTTTTCCTTCCTCTGGATCAGTCTGGAACAGTTAGGCAGGAAATGAGGGTATTGCTAGATGGGTTGGACTGGAAGGACATATGTCTGTATTCAACCTCAAATACTACTACTATACTATACTATACACTGTACTATACTGTACTATACTGTACTATACTATACTGTACTATACTTTATGTTACTATGTACTGTACTGTACTGGTACTATACTGACTGTACATATACTGTACTATACTGTACTGAACGTCTGTACTGTACGATAAGGTTATTAATGCAACAAACGTTTGTGTGGATACACAGGAGATCATTTTCTATCTACACAATATTCCTGTCCACATATTCAACAACCTTCAAGATGAAATTTCCAAAGATTAAAAGAACAAGATGGTTAATTTGTCTTTATAACCTCCAATTTTATTTGCACATCTCCCAACAATCCTCCAGGGATCTCTTCATTTCCAGACCACATTCCCAGCTCTGCACCATGGATATGGGATAGTTTATTGCACATCAGGGATAAAGAAATGAAATCCCGTGTAAACTGAATAGGAGATTGTGTCCTGGGGCCATATTTATAAATGGCCGATAATAGCGCCATAAAATTACCGAAGCACATCGCAGCGGAAAAAATACCGCTATCACCGCAGTGAGCCACTGAGGAAGCCTCAGCTTCCTCAGTGGGGTTGTATTAATACATATACTGTAGTTCTGGTTGGTACGGGGATACTATATAATATTGAGAATTACTGGTATTAATACATATAATGTAGTTCTGGTGCGGATGGGGATACTAATACAATTTGAGAATAACTGGGATTAATACATATACTGTAGGTTCTGGTTGGTATACGAGGATACTATTAATATTGAGAATTACTGGTATTAATACATATAATGTAGTTCTGGTTGGTACGGGGATACTATATAATATTGAGAATACTGGTATTAATAATATACTGTAGTTCTGGTTGTACGGGGATACTATATAATAGAATTACTGGTATTTAATACATTATACTGTAGTTCTGGTTGGCACGGGTGGATACTATTAATATTGAGAATTACTGGTATTAATACATTACTGTAGTTCTGGTTGGTACGGAGATACAATATAATATTGACCATTTACTGGTATTAAACAGTATACTGTAGTTCTGGTTGGTACAGGAACAATATAATATTGAGAATTACTGGTATTAATACATATACTGTAGTTCTGGTTGGTACAGGGATACTATACAATTGAGATTTACTGGTAATTAATTACATATACTGTAGTTTATGGTTGTTACAGGGATTACTATATAATATGAGAATTATGGATTAAACTATACTGTAGTTCGGGTTGTACGGGGATACTATAATATTGAGAATTACTGGTATTAATACATATACTGTAGTTCTGGTTGGTACGGGGATGTGTGGCAGCCCGGTCTCTTTTCCTTACAAACTACTGAAAACCCCAGTATTAAAAGCCACGTACACACTTTTTCACTCGCCTTCCTTTTCCACGTGTCGTCGTTTTTACAAGCATAAATTTTATGTGTCTTTGAATTGGTTTTTGAGGGACATTTTGTGTCTATAATTCAATTTGATCCATTGCAGTACTTTTATATGTAGGTGTTAGTGTGTGTGAAACATAGTCAATATTAAAGGGATATTGCTAAAATGTCCCCTAATTAAAACAAATTAATGCCAGATGTGGTACCCCATTGTTCAAAGGGAAGTTGGTGTGATATGCGTTAAAGGGGAAGTTGGCGTGATATGCGTTAAAAGGGAAGTTGGTGTGATACGCCTTAAAGGGGAAGTTGGTGTGATATGTGTTAAAGGGGAAGTTGGTGCGATATGCGTTAAAGGGGAAGTTGGTGTGATATGCGTAAAGGGGGAAGTTGGTGCGATATGCGTTAAAAGGGTAGTTGGTGTGATATGCGTTAAAAGGGAAGTTGGTGTGATATGCGTACTTAAAAGGGAAGGTGGTGTGATATGCGTTAAAGGGGAAGTTGGTGTGATACGCCTTAAAGGGGAAGTTGGTGTGATATGTGTTAAAGGGGAAGTTGGTGTGATATGCGTTAAAGGGGAAGTTGGTGTGATATGCGTTAAAGGGGAAGTTGGTGTGATATGGTTTAAAGGGGAAGTTGGTGTGATATGCGTTAAAAGGGTAGTTGGTGGTGATATGCGTAATAAGGGGAAGTTGGTGCGGGATATGCGTTAGAAGGGTTAGTTGGTGTGATATGCGTTAAAAGGGGAAGTTGGTGTGATATGCGTTAAAAGGGAAGTTGGTGTGATATGCCTTAAAAGGGAAGTTGTGTGTGATAGCCTTAAAGGTGTAGTTGCTGTGATATGCGTTAAAGGGGAAGTTGGTGTGATATGCGTTTTAAGAGGAAGTTGGTGTGATATGCGTTAAAAGGGAAGTTGGTGTGATACTGCATAAAGGTGTAGTTACTGTGAATGCATTAAATGGGAAGTTGGGGTGATACGCCTTAAAGGGGTAGTTGGTGTTATACACGTGAAACTTAAGTTGGTGTGATACAGTATTAAAGGGAATTTTGGTGATATGCATTAAAGGGGAAGTTGATGGGATAGGCTCAAAATGTATTATATCAACTCCCTTTAACTTTAAAGCATATGTCAACTTCCCCTTTAACAATTGGGTACAAAACTCTATCAATTAATTAATCTTTTAGGGTAAAGGTTGGGTTGGATCTTTAGAAAAACCCTGGTAACGTCGGGTACTCTGCTAGTAACATATACAATCCTACATGGTGACAAACATCCCACCTATAGTTTAATCCTGGGGCTGTCTGGTATCCAAGACCTCTCACCTTCCCATAAATAAACCACTGGCGTGTTACAGGTAATAAATGTTTGATTCATAGACTTTGTTCGTGATGTGAGGAGGGTGACAGGTATAGAAATGTGCGAAATTCAATCGCACCACATGTAGATACATTGCAAAAGGTTCCCCTGTTACCTCTTCCATCACGAAAGGCGAGAGGTCTATGGAACCAGGACAGCCCCAGGGATTAAACTATAGGTGGGATGTTGTCACCATGATGATTTTAAATTATTATGTGATTGCTTGGATTACTCTGTCGTCTCTTATTATCTAAACGTGCCCCTTTAATACTAGTGTGTATACACCCTTACCCTGTGGGCAACTTGTCTATGACTAAGGGTGTGTGTGCGTCCCACAATGCATCAGACGTGCCCTGTGTGTCTTCATATGGCGGATATGCCAGAATAAAGGAAGTGCGACCTTTATGCTTCTATTTTGTGGCCCCACAACAGTATCAGACAATCCTGTGAAAATCTCCTCTGTGTTACCTACACAAATCATTAAGGGGACGTAGGGTTATAACATGGTAACAGTAATGTACGGTGTTAGCCTTAGGTCTACCCCATCTATATGGGAGCCCACACCAGATGGAAAATGGCAAATGCTTTAGTCCCATTAACTCTTCTGCTGTAACTGGAATGGTGACAGTTGGTAAGTGGTGGAAGGTTGTGTCTGTTAGATTATCTCTGTATTAACTGACACAACCTTCCGTATGGGTTAAAACATGGGGGCCATTTTCCTAATCCATGCTGCCTATCAGCCTATTCCTGGAAATCCACTTCATGCTCCTAATGGGATTCCTCTTTTTACCTGGGTTTTCCACCTCTTATGTGTATTTGCCTTTCTAAGGGAAAACTACACAGAGGAGCAAATTCAGGAAAATCTTTTATCAGCCTAAACATTCTGGAAACTTCTTTATAGTCCCCCCCCCCCGTCCTTTTCACCCAAATGGTTTCTCCCATGACATCACACTCCCATGACATCACAGTTATATAACCTGCTGAACAAAACAAGTTTTCATCAGTTTGCAGAAACCTTTCAAGATGGGAACAGCAATCTGTGCAATGTTCAGAAAAGTGGCACATTGTTTATTCTCACCGGTCAACCCAATTTGGGAGACCCTGGACCACAATCCGGACTTGAACAGACTATATCAGCAATTTAATAAGGATTATTTTGATGGGATTTTGCCTCGTATAAGAGTGAGATGGAGCAATAGGATGTAAGTGACGCGTTTTTGACAAATAAATTGACAGATAAACAGATAACAGATAAAAATGACAGTTTAAATATGTCTAGGGGCTTATTTCTAACTGCACTAGACCAGTAAAAAGGGAACGGAACATCTGATTGGCTGCTGCAGATGAATTCTCCCTTTATTACATTAGCCCCATAATCTCCTATTCAGATATATAAGGAATGTAGCTACAGAATAAAGGGTCTGATATAATAAAGGTACAAACATTTCCTGTGCTATTAACCTGCAATAACCAATCAAATGTCATCTAAGGGCTCGTTCACACTAGACCCGTTTCTGTCAGTTCCCTGGCACAAGTGTGCGTTGCGGTACAAAAACTCACCGCTAGACGCGTTTCTGTCCGGAGACTGACGCGGTTTAATTAAAAACATTGCAAAAACAAACCAAAAAAACCCGGACTGTCTATTGTGGTCCTTGTCTAGTGTGAACATCCCTAACTGAATGTAACCCAGTAAAAAGCTAAAATCCGATTGGTTAGTGCAAATTAATAGCACAAGCAAACTTTACTACATTTTATTGTACCAGTCCCTGAGAATTTGCAATTGAAGGCATGATGGGAAACTCTACTGACTATTTGTGTTAATTAGATTTTATATGGATGTGTATATATATATATATTCAGTGCAGTAAATGTTTTCTCTGTACTTTTTATCTTTTATAGACCGTTATGGGGGAAAATGGACTTGTACGAAAGTACAAAGTATTTTTATATGGAAATTGTTTTAAATAAGAAGTTACACGACCTAATGCCCCGGAAAACTACAGTGGAAGTGAGTATCTGGTTTCTGATTTCTTTGCTTTGTTACTGGTAGATGACCAGGGAGATAGTCTATAATGAGAGTTAAAGGGCAAATCCAGCCCTTAAATGAAAATCTGGTAAATCCAACCCCAAACTGCAATAGTTAGGAAGCTGAAAGGTGTAAGACTAATCTGAAATGCAGAGCAATGTCCTGTTGCCCTAGTTTCTACTTCCTGGTTCTTTCATTCGTGGATATGAGAGTTGACATCACAGCTGATGACTGAATGCTAATCCCCAAGCTGCCTCCTCTGAGCACGCTCAAGCTCATAACCAGCTCACTAAATTGCTAGAGGGGGTGTGAACAAATACCCCTTAGATTACACATATCATAGCAGGGCATAGAGGGGATCCTCCCTCCTACCTCCCTCTCCCCTGTTCCTTTCTGTAATGTAGTGGAACATTTTAACATAAGATTATTACAGTATGTATGTATATGTTTATTTATATAGCGCCACTTGGGCGGGACAACAGCGCTTGTACATTATTAACATCAGATTAAAGACTATGTTGTATATGTTTATTTATATAGCGCCACTTGGGTACACACAGCGCTGTACATTATAACAATACGATTATACAGTATGTATGTATATGTTTATTATATAGCGCCACTTGGTACACAGCGCTGTACATTATAACAATACAGATTATACAGTTTGTATGTATATGTTTATTTATATAGCGCCACTTGTCACCACGCTGTCCATTAAACATACAGATTACAGTATTTATATATGTTATTTATATAGCGCCACTTGTACACACAGCGCTGTACTATTATACAATACAGATTATACAGTTGTATGTTATTGTTTATTTATATAGCGCCACTTGGATACACACAGCTGTACATTATAACATAACGATTATACAGTATGTATGTATATGTTTATTTAATAGCGCCACTTGGATCACAGCGCTGTAACAAATTATAAATACAGATTTACAGTATTTGTATATGTTTATTTATATAGCGCCACTTGGGTACACAGCGCTGTAGCATTATCTAAAAACATACAGATTATACAGTATGTATGTATATGTTTATTTATATAGCGCCACTTGGGGACACACAGCGCTGTACATTATACAATACAGATTATACATATGTATGTATATTTTATTTATATAGCGCCACTTGGGATACACAGCGCTGTCTACATTATCACAATACAGATTATATACAGTTGTTGTATTGTTATTTTTTTTAGCGCCCTGGTCAGTCGCGCTACATTTAATACTACAGTTTTAGTTGTTTTGTTTTTTTCGGCCACTTGGGTACAGCGCTGTACATTATAACAATACAGATTATACCATATGTATGTAGAATGTTTTATTTATATAGCGCCACTTGGGGACACGCGCTGAACATTATAACAATACAGATTATACAGTTATGTATGTGTATGTTTATTTTATAGCGCCACTTGGGACACAGCGCTGTACATTATACAATACAGATTATACAGTATGTATGTTATGTTTTTTATATATATAAGATAAAATAATTTATTAGCCCACTTGGGACACAGCGCTGTACATTATAACAATACAGATTATACAGTATGTATGTGTATGTTTATTTATATAGCGCACTGGCACGTGGACACAGCGCTGTACATTATAACAACATACAGATTATACAGTATGTATGTATGTTTATTTATTATAGCGCCACTTGGGGACACAGCGCTGTAACATTATAAACAATAAGATTATACAGTATGTAGGTGTATTTTATTTATATAGAGCCACCTTGGGGACACACAGCGCTGTACATTATAACAATACAGATTATACAGTATGTATGTGTAGTTTATTATATAGCATATGCGCCACTTGGGGACAACGACGTGTACATATATATACAATACAAAGAATTATACAGTATATGTATGTGTATGTTTATATATATAGCGCCACTTGGGTAAACAGCGCTGTACATTATAACAATACAGATTATACAGTATGTATGTATATGTTTATTTATATAGCGCCACTTGGGGAAACAGCGCTCTACATTATAACAATACAGATTATACAGTATGTATGTATATGTTTATTTATATAGCGCCACTTGGGGAACACAGCGCTCTACATTAAATAACATACAGATTATCACAGTTTGTATGTATATGTTTATTTTATATAGCGCCACTTGGGTACACAGCGCTGTACATTAAAACAATCAGATTAACAGTATGTATGTATATGTTTATTTATATAGCGCCACTTGGGTACACGCGCTGTCATTAAACCAATACACAGATTATACATGTATGTATATGTTTATTTATATTAGCGCCACTTGGTACACAGCGCTGTACATTATAACATACAGATTATACATTATGTATATATATGTTTATTTATAAGCGCCACTTGGATACACAGCGCTTACATTATAACAATACAGATTATACAGTATGTATGTATATGTTTTTTATATAGCGCCCCTGTGGGACACCAGCGCTGTACATTATAACAATACAGATATACAGTATGCATGTATGTTTATTTATATAGCGCCACTTGGGGACACAGCGCTGTACATTATAACAATACAGATTATACAGTATGTATGTATATGTTTATTTATATAGCGCCACTTGGATACACAGCGCTCTACATTATAACAATACAGATTATATAGTATGTATGTATATGTTTATTTATATAGGGCCACTTGGGTACACAGCGCTGTACATTATAACAATACAGATTATACAGTATGTATGTTAGTTTATTTTATAGCGCCACTTGGGGACACAGCGCTGTACATTATAACAATACAGATTATACAGTATGTATGTATATGTTTATATATATAGCGCCACTTGGGTAACAGCGTTGTACATTATAAAACATACAGATATACGTATGTATGTGTATGTTTATTTATATAGCGCCACTTGGGGACACAGCGTGACATTATAGCAATACAGATTATACAGTATGTATGTGTATGTTTTATATATATAGCGCCACTTGGGTACACAGCGCTGTACATTATAACAATACAGATTATACAGTATGTATGTGTATGTTTATTTATATAGCGCCACTTGGGGACACAGCGCTGTACATTATAACAATACAGATTATACAGTAGTATGTATTTTATTTATATAGCGCCACTTGGGGACACAGCGCTGTACATTATAACAATACAGATTATACAGTATGTATGTATATGTTTTTATTATATAGCGCCACTGGGACACAGCGCTGTACATATTAACAATACAGATTATACAGTATGTTGTGTATGTTTATTTATATAGCGCCACTTGGGGACACAGCGCTGTACATTATAACAATACAGATTATACAGTATGTATGTGTATGTTTATATATATAGCGCCACTTGGGTAAACAGCGCTGTACATTATACAATACAGATTATAGCATGTATGTATGTATATGTTTATTTATATAGCGCCACTTGGGGACACAGCGCTGTACATTATAACAATACATATTATACAGTATGTATGTATATGTTTATTATATAGCGCCACTTGGGGACACAGCGCTCTACATTATACAATACAGATTATACAGTATGTGTAGTATGTGTTATTTATAAAGCGCCACTTGGGTACACAGCGCTGTACATTATAACAATACAAGATTATACAGTATGTATGTATATGTTTATTTATATAGCGCCACTTAGGTACACAGCGCTGTACATTATAAACATACAGATTATACAGTATGTATGTATATGTTTATTTATATAGCGCCACTTGGGTACACACGCGCTGTACATTATAACAATACAGATTATACAGTTATGTATGTATATGTATATTTAATAGAGCCACTTGGGGACCACAGCGCTGTACATTATAACAATACAGATTATACAGATGTATTTATATGTTTTTTATATAGCGCCACTTGGGTACACAGCGCTGTACATTATAACAATACAGATTATACAGTTGTATGTATATGTTTATTTATCTAGCGTCACTTGGATACACAGCGCTCTACATTATAACAATACAGAATATACAGTATGTATGTATATGTTTTATTTATATACCAGCCACTTGGGGACACAGCGCTGTACATTATAACAATACAGATTATACAGTATGTATGTATATGTTTATTTATATAGCGCCACTTGTACACAGCGCTGTACCATTATAACAATACATATTATACAGTATGTATGTATATGTTTATTTATATAGCGCCACTTGGGTACACAGCGCTGTAACTTATAACAATACTATTATACAGTATGTATGTGTATGTTTATTTATATACGCCACTTGGATACACAGCGCTGTACATTATAACAATACAGATTATACGTATGTATGTATATGTTTATTTATATAGCGCACTTGGGTACGCAGCGCTGTACATTATAATAATACAGATTATACAGTATGTTATGTTATAGTTTATTTATATAGCGCCACTTGGGTACGCAGCGCTGTACATTAAACAATACAGATTATACAGTATGTATGTATTGTTATATAGCGCCACTTGGGGACACAGCGCTGTACATTATAACAATACAGATTATAACAGTATGTATATGTTTATTTATATAGCGCCACTTGGGGACACAGCGCTGTCATTAACAATACAGATTATACAGTATGTATGTATAGGTTTATATAGCGCCACTTGGGGACACAGCGCTGTACATTATAACAATACAGATTATACAGTATGTATGTATATGTTTATTAATAGCGCCATTGGGTACACAGCGCTGTACATTATAACAATACAGATTATCAGTATGTATGTATATGCTTATTTATATAGCGCCACTTGGGGACACAGCGCTGTACATTATAACAATACAGATTAACAGTATGTATGTATATGTTTATTTATAGCGCCACTTGGGACACAGCGCTGTACATTATAACAATACGATTATACAGTATGTATGTATATGTTTATTTATATAGCGCCACTTGGGTACACAGCGCTGTACATTATACAATACAGATTATACAGTATGTATGTTATTGTTTATTTATATAGCGCCACTTGGGTACACAGCGCTGTACATTATAACAATACAGATTATACAGTATGTACGTATATGTTTATTTATATAGCGCCACTTGGGGACGCAGCGCTGTACATTATAACATACTATACAGTATGTATAGTTTATTTATATAGCGCCACTTGGGGACACAGCGCTGCACATTATAACAATACAGATTATACAGTATGTATATGTTTATTTATATAGCGCCACTTGGGACGCAGCGCTGTACATTATAACAATACAGATTATACAGTATGTATATGTTTATTTATATAGCACCACTTGGGGACACAGCGCTGCACATTATAACAATACAGATTATACAGTATGTATGTATATGTTTATTTATATAGCGCCACTTGGGGACGCAGCGCTGTACATTATAACATACAGATTATACAGTATGTATTATATGTTTATTTATATAGCGCCACTTGGGTACACAGCGCTGTACATTATAACAATACAGATTATACAGTATGTATGTATAGTTTATTTTATATACGCCACTGGGGCAAGCGCTCTACATTATAACAATACAGATTATACAGTATGTATGTATATGTTTATTTATATAGCGCCACTTGGGTACACAGCGCTGTACATTATAACAATACGATTATACAGTATGTATGTATGTGACAGGTATAGAAATGTGCTAAATGCAATCGCACCACATGTAGATACATTGCAAAAGGTTCCCCTGTTACCTCTTCCGTCACGAAAGGCGAGAGGTCTATTGGATACCAGACAGCCCCTGGGATTAAACTATAGGTGGGATGTTTGTCACCATGTATGATTTTATATTATATATTGTGATTGCTTGGATACGTCTGTCCTTTCTTTTATTATCTAAGCGTGCCCCTTTAATACTAGTGTGTATACACCCTACCCTATGGGCAACTTGTCTTGATTAAGGGTGTGTGTGTGTCCCACAATGCATCAGACGTGCCCTGTGTGTCTTCATATGGCGGATATGCCAGAATAAAGGAAGTGCGACCTTTATGCTTCTATTTTGTGGCCCCACAACAGTAATCAGACAATCCTGTGAAAATCTCCTCTGTGTTACCTACACAAACCATTAAGGGGACGTAGGGTTATAACATGGAACAGTAATGTACGGTGTAGCCTTAGGTCTACCCCTCTATGGGAGCCCACACCAGCGGAAAATGGCAACTGCTTTATACCATTAACTCTTCCTGCTGAATGTGACAGTGAGTGGTAAGTGGTGGAAGGTTGTGTCTGTTAGATTATCTCTGTATTAACTGACACAACCTTCCGTATGGGTAAAACATTGGGGGCCATTTTCCTAATCCATTGCTGCCTATTCCTGGAAATCCATTTCATGCTCCTAATGGGATTCCTCTTTTTACCTGGGTTTTCCACTCTATGTGTATTTGCATTTCTAAGGGAAAAACTACACAGAGAACCAAATTCAGGAAAATCTTTCATTAGCCTAAACAGTCTGGAAACTTCTTTATTGTCCCCCCCCCCCGTCCTTTTCTCCCAATGGTTTCTCCCATGACATCACACTCCCATGATATCACAGTTATATAACCTGCTGAACAAAACAAGTTTTCATCAGTTTGCAGAAACCTTTCAGGATGGCACCAGCACTCTGTGCAATGTTCAGAAAAGTGGCAAATTGTTTATTCTCACCGGTCACTCAATTGGGAGAGACTGGACCACAGTCCGGACTTACAGAGACTATATCAGCAATTTAATAAGGATTATTTTGATGGGATTTTGCCTCGTATAAATGAGATGGAGGCAATAGTATGTAAGTTGACGCGTTTTTGACAAATAAATGACAGATAAACATAAAAATGACAGTTAAAAATGTCTAGGAGCTTATTTCTAACTGCACTAGACCAGTAAAAAGGGAACGGCATCTGATGGCTGCTGTAGAGAATTCTCCCTTTAACATTAGCCCCATAATCTCGTATTCAGATATATAAGGAATGTAGCTACAGAATAAAGGGTCTGATATAAAGGTACAAACATTTCTTGTAATTAACTGCAATAACCAATCAAAGTTATCTAAGGGCTGTTCACCAGACCTTTTATGTTAGATCCCTGCACAAGTTGCGTTGCGTACAAAAACATCTCACGTGTACACAATGGGTTTCTGTCCGGAACGAACACGTTTTAATAAAACATATCAAAACAGACGAGACCAAAAAACCCAGACGTGTCCATTGTGGTGTCCTTGTCTAGTTGACAAGCCCTAACTGTATGTAACCCAGTTAAAACTGCAATAAAACGATTGGTTAGTGCAAATTATAGCACAAGCAAACTTTACTACATTTTATTGCACCAGTCCCTGAGAATTTGCAATGGAAGGCATGATGGGAAACTCTACTGACTATTTGTTAATTAGATTTTATATGGATGTATATATACATATATTCAGTGCAGTAAATGTTTTTTCTGTACTTTTATCTTTATTTTATAGACCTGTATGGGGAAGAACAAAATACTACAAAAGAATTATAACAAAGTAGAAATTCTATTAAACAAGAAGTTACACAACCTAATGCCCCGGAAAACTACAGTGGAAGTGAGTATCTGGTTTCTGATTTCTTTGCTATGTTACTGGTAGGTGACAAGGGAGATAGTCTATAATGAGTGTTAAAGGGCAAATCCAGCCCTTAAATGAAAATCTGGTAAATCCAACCACAAACTGCACTAGTTAGGAAGCTGAAAGGTGTAAGACTAATCTGAAATGCAGCACAATGTCCTGTTTCCCGTTTCCAATTCCTGGTTCTTTCATTCATGGATATGAGAATTGACATCACAGCGTGATGACTGAATGCTAATCCCCTAGCTGCCTCCTCTGAGCACGCTCAAGCTCATAACCCTCACTAAATTGCTGAAGGGGTGTGAACAAATATCCCTTAGATTACACAAGCATAGCAGGTGTAAGGTAATGATTCCAGAGGAGAGAAGGTAGAATATCTCAACATATTTTGCCATTCTTTCTGAAAGATGTCAGTATGAGAATGGAGCTGTTTCCAATTAAAGGGCATGTCCACCCCCAAAACTAAAATGTAACCCACTACTGGCCCCACTATGTAGTGTTAAAAAATCCTTACCTTACACCTCAGCTCCTTATGGTTCTCCCGCAGTGCCTGTCCAAAGTTAGGAAAAGTGAAGAGTAGGAGCTGTCAGTGTCATCCAGTCCCTGCTTTTTCCTTGCATGGCATGTGCAGGGGATCCCTCCCTCTACCTCCCTCTCCCCTGTTCCTTTCTGTATAGTTAGTGGGTTGAGATTCCCTTTAAACCTATTAAATTTGATTTGATATTTCTTGGTTTATTTACATAACAATATGTAAAAGACAATATGTAATTCAATGGCTTCTGTACCCTGCAGACCCTCCTTCTGAGATGATACACGTGTATCTATACGTTACCGATAGAAGGGACGTTGCCTCCCATGGGCCAAATTTTATAAGGAGATGAGGAAATTAACATGGCAACGGAGCAAACGTTACGGTAGGAGCTTTACTATAACCCATTGTGTACAATAAAACGTATAGTAACACCCATAGGAAAGGAATACAGTGAGGATGATATTCTGTATATTTATATCGTTACTACATGGAAATCTTTTGCTAATCTCTTATTTTGTCTAATAATTCTTAGATCCGCAGAGCTATACCGGCCCATGTAAAGAAGGTCATCTGTACCAGAAACAGGAAAGCAATGGCCCAGGCAAGAAAATTAATGGTCCAGGCAAGATACTTAAGGCCCAGGCAAGATACTTAATGGCCAAGAAAGATAATTAATTTCCCAGACATAATAATTAATAGCCTAGACAAGATAATGAATGGCCTAGACAAGATAATGAATGACCTAGACAAGATAATGAATGGCCTAGACAAGATAATGAATGGCCCAGACAAGAAAATTAATTTCCCAGGCAATTAAATAAATGGCCCAGGCAAGAAAATTAATGGCCTAGACAAGAAAACGAATGGCCTAGACAAGAAAATGAATGGCCCAGACAAGATTATTAATGGCCACGGTAAGAAAATCAATGGCCCAGGAAAGAAAATTAATTTTCCAGGCAAGATAAGTGACTTAGGCAAGATAATTAATGGCCCAGGCAAGATAATTAATGGCCCAGGCAAGATAATTAATGGCCTAGACAAGATAATTAATGGCCCAGGCAAGATAATGAATTGCCCAGGCAAGATAATGAATGGCCCAGGCAAGATATGAATGGCCCAGGCAAGATAATAAATGGCCCAGGCAAGAAAATGGCCCAGCAAGAAAATGAATGGCCCAGGCAAGATAATTAATGGCCCAGCAAATAATTAATGGCCTAGACAAGATATTAATGGCCAGGCAAGATAATTAATTCCCAGGCAAGATAATATGGCCCAGGCAAGTAATGAATGGCCCAGGCAAGATAAATAAATGGCCCAGGCAAGAAAATGGCCCAGGCAAGAAAATGGCCCAGGCAAGATAATAACGGCCCAGGCAGAATGAATGGCCCAGCAAGATAATAACGGGCCATCAAGAAAATGAATGGCCCAGGCAAGAAAATGAATGGCCCAGTCAAATAATTAACGGCCCAGGCAAGTAAAATGAATGGCCCAGGCAAGAAAATGAATGGCCCAGGCAAAAATTAATGCCCAGGCAAGATAATTCGGCCAGGCAAGAAAATGAATGGCCCAGGCAAGAAATTAACGGGCCTGCAAGAAAATGAATGGCCCAGGCAAGAAAATGAATGGCCCAGGCAAAATAATTAACGGCCCATGCAAGAAAATGAATGGCCCAGGCAAGAAAATGAATGGCCCAGGCAAGATAATTAACGGCCCAGGCAAGAAAATGAATGGCCCAGGCAAGATAATTAACGGGCCATGCAAGAAAATGAATGGCCCAGGCAAGAAAATGAATGGCCCAGGCAAAATAATTAACGGCCCATGCAAGAAAATGAATGGCCCAGGCAAGAAAATGAATGTCCCAGGCAAGAAAATGAATGGCCCAGGCATGATAATTAATCGGCCAGGCACGATAATTACTGGCCCAGGCAAGATAATTAACGGCCCAGACAAGATAATTTATATCCCATGATAATTAATAGTCCAGGCCAGATAAAACTGGTTTGAAATAACATCTGGATCACCAAGCAATAAACAACGCTGGGTCAAAAAAAAAGTAATCACCGGACAGGTAAATATAATTGGGGATTGGGTGGGGCCGTCTTAATTAAATCTCGACAACTAACTATGTCCATATGTTGCTGACAGTTCGAAAGGTTCGTACACACGTGTGATTGTAGGGCCGACCCGTCATGCACGATGTGTAACGATGGCCATTTCGGACAATTATTTCATGTATTGGCGCACGGTTCGCTGAAACTCCCGGTTGGTCGGGCCTCGTTAATGATCTGACCCGGCGGATCACCAACTAGGCCCGACTAAATGCCCATTGGAACATATTGGACTTGCCCCTATTGTTAAGGTTTAATGGAGACGATTTATTAAGTTCCAAGTTGGTCCAGGGATTAATCCGACTTCCCTTGGAGTCAGGAAGGATTTTCCCCCTTCTGGAGCAAATTATCCCTGACTTTAGATGGGTTTGTTTCCCTTCCTATGGACCGTCTAGGATAGGTTAAATTCGGGCCATGTTCTTTGGATGTGTGGATCCTCTCCGTTTGGCTCTATCCAGAGTAGGGACCTACTGAGGACTACCGGTCCTCACCCCCAGTAGTACAGAAGGTAGTTTGGATACTTACATCCTTCTGGCTGGTCTGGCCCCAGCCCCTTCCTGAATGGCCGGTTATGGGAAGGGGGCAGGCCAGAGAGAGGTGGCATCAGCAACTAGTAGGTAGGTACCCAGGCCTCCTTCTGTACTACCATGGTTAGGAACCAGGGTTTTAGACCCTCACCCTGGGTACAGCCAATGGAGGGATTGGGGTTTAAGCTTTTGTTTTAAATATAATTAATGTTCCTAGTTAATCCAGGGATTACTCCGACTGCCACGGGAGTCAGGAAGGAATTTTTCCCCCTCTGGCCCTTGTCTCAGATGGAGTTTTTTCGCCTTCCTCTGGATCAACTAAATAAAAATAAAATATTTATGTTTTAAACATTGGTGTCTGTGTATTTTCTTCTCATTCTCCTTTATTTATTTATAAGGTGACATTGGGTACCCAGCACTGTACGTAATAAAGATACAGAGGAACAATAAGGGGATATGTGTTCCGGTCCATGGAATGTCCAACATCAGGCCTACAGACCTCATTGTACATAGACCTACAGACCTCATTGTACATAGACCTACAGACCTCATTGTACATAGACCTACAGACCTCATTGTACATAGACCTACAGACCTGACCCATTTGTACACCATAGACCTACAGACCTCATTGTACATAGACCCAGACACATCATTGTACATAGACCTACAGACTTCGTTCTACATAGACCTACAGACCTCATGTACATAGACCTACAGACCTCATTGTTACATAGACCTACAGACGTCATTGTAACATAGACCTACCAGACCTCATTTACATAGACCTACAGACCTCATTGTACATAGACCTACAGACTTCGTTGTACATTAGACCTGCAGACCTACATTTGTACATAGACCTACAGACCTTATTGTACATAAACCTACAGACCTCATTGTACATAGACCTACCAAGGCCTCATTGTACATAGACCTACAGGCCTCATTGTACATAGACCTACAGGCCTCATTGTAACATATACCTACAGGCCTCATTGTACATAGACCTACAGACCTCATTGTACATAGACCTACAGGCCTCATAGTACATACACCTACAGACCTTATTGTACATAGACCTACAGACCTCATTGTACATAGACCTACAGACCTCATTGTACATAGACCTGCAGGCCTCATTGTACATAGACCTGCAGGCCTCATTGTACATTGACCTACAGACTTCGACCTACAGACCTCTTTGTACATAGACCTACAGACCTCATTGTAGATTGACCTACAGACCTCATTGTACATAGACCTACAGACCTCATTGTACATAGACCTGCAGACCTCATTGTACATAGACCTGCAGGCCTCATTGTACATAGACCTACAGACCTCATTGTACATAGACCTACAGGCCTCATTGTACATAGACCTACAGGCCTCATTGTACATTGACCTACGGGCCTCATTGTACATAGACCTACGGGCCTCATTGTACATAGACCTACGGGCCTCATTGTACATAGACCTACGGGCCTCATTGTACATAGACCTACAGACCTCATTGTACATAGACCTACAGACCTCATAGTACATAGACCTACAGACCTCATTGTACATAGACCTACGGGCCTCATTGTACATAGATCTACGGGCCTCATTGTACATAGACCTACGGGCCTCATTGTACATAGACCTACAGACCTCATTGTACATAGACCTACAGACCCCATTGTACATAGACCTACAGACCTCATTGTACATAGACCTACAGACCTCATTGTACATAGACCTACGGGCCTCATTGTACATAGATCTACGGGCCTCATTGTACATAGACCTACAGACCTCATAATACATAGACCTACAGACCTTATTGTACATAAACCTACGGGCCTCATTGTAACTGGAATGGTGACAGTTGGTAAGTGGAAATTGCATTGGTCAGGTGGAAGGTTGTGTCGGTTAGATTATCCCTGTATTAACTGACACCACCTTCCTAGTGCCTAGGGATATCTTTCAGCACTAGGGCAAGCAGGGTGGAGAGGGTGCTCTCACCCTTCCTAGGGTCATATAGGATGCTCTCCCTCCTGAGAACTCTATCTCACCCCTCCTGTCGCATTCAACTGCTGTAATGGTGCTTTATAACTTTTGTATTCACATTTTAATATATCTATTAAAAGTTATGTTTTAAGTCCTATTCCCCTCCATTTTGTATGCCGGTTGCACTTTCATTAATTGCTGTATGCACTTTATAAGAGGGTTACTTGTTGTTTTTCTACCTTTTAATTTGTAATTAAGTTAACCTCAGCACACAGCACTTTCTCCTGTGGAAGTAGCGGTGCGCCACCAACATACCTTTGTAAGGCGTAAAAACAGCATTGTACACGGAAGACAATTTTTATCAAACCCCCCACCTTTATTCAGGCTTGGTTTCTTTAATTTGACATAAATGGCTTCCTTGACACCTCTCTTAAACCAATCATGTTCCTTTGCGAATATTACAATCTTCAAACATATGTCCTTTTTAGTTAAGATGCAGGTACATGGCTGAGTCCTGACCCCAGGAATTTGCTTTTCTGTGCTGGACCATACATTGGTACAGATGCTGTTTGGTCTCCCCCACATACAAATCAGGGCACTCTTCACTGCACTGCGTATATGTCCAGTTGATCCAATTGAATGCAACAGATATACCATGACCTGGATAAATGGGAACATTCACAAGCTTATAGCAGGGATAGTTATCTATATATCCAGATGTTTTAAAAACAACCCCCAGCAGTTTTCAAACATCTGAAGTTCCAGTGGTTGCCTATTCATGTAATAAACAATGGGGAAGTAAAAGCCACACACAGACAGACACCAACAGAATGACACACACAAACAGTGACAAACACATACACGCACAGTGATATACACTGAGTGACACAGTGACACAGACATAATGACACAGTGAAACACTGACACACAAATATACACACAGTGACACACACACAGTGACACACACAGAGTGACACAATCTCCCCCATTCTATACAATTTAACCATCTCTGTCCAGGTCTATTTATTTCATGTCCCTCCCTCTCTCTCTCTCTGAGGTCCCTTTATCCCCATCACTGTCCATTTCCATTACACAGAGGGATATCACCATAGGACATGATACAGTGACACACACACAGAGGGTTGTCACCATAGGACATGATACAGGACATGATACAGTGACACACACACACAATATGACACACACAATGACAAACAGTGACACACACAGTAACACACACACAATGACACACACACAGTAACACAAACAATGACACACACACAGAAATAGTAACAGGATATGGAAGACCACCCCATGGGGGAGCCATATCCACCAAAAGTATAAGTCCCGCACCCGCACAGCCCAGACGGTGGAAACACTATGTTTATGGCAATAGCCGGGGAGAAAGCAGACTGAGTGTCGGATTTTGAATCATGGCCCTACCAGCCGTCTTACAAACAAGAGTGCCCTACGAAGGATGTATAGGTACCCGGGATCGTCCTTATGTATCCGCGGTTTTTGACTGATTACCCTTTTGGTGCTGGACAGGTGAGTGAATAAGACGGTATGTTCCAGGTCTCTTCTTTGGACCAAACCTAATGGATGAGACCATAAGGTTATTATATGGGGCGTTGGTCGAAAGGGCCGCCATTCTGCCCGCTTCCACTCTTTTATAGTTTTTTTTCCATACTAAGTCTCTGTGGTCTGCGCTGATCTTTAGGGGTGAGCTAATAGGGTGTGGCTAAATTGAAAATGGAACCAAAAACCTCGTCTTGAAAAGCCGGATTTGTGATTGATTTGCGACTCCCGCCTAGTGGGGGTAGACTTGTCGAGAAAGGGGAGCATCTTTCTATGCATCCCCCCCCCCTCTCCTCCCCCCACCTTTTTTTTTTTTTCCTTCGGTCTCGTCATTGCTTTTTTGGGGATAGGCATTTGGGGCTAAAAACTTTGTTGGCTTTATTAAGCCACATTTTAATCTTTTCTTCGCAGGGTGGGCCCTCCGCCCGGCAAAAAGGAACCATTCGGGGCGAAGGACCGCATGATGAAAAACACACGCCGTTGGACTCACTGTAGACCAGCGCTAGAAAGCTCCTCCCTCGCCATGGGGTGTTGCCCCAACGCCCTGAATGAGAGAAGTAACCCAAACTACCTTTGTACGCCGGGGTGAGGACCTGGTAGTCCTCAGTAGGTCCCTACTCTGGATAGAGCCAAACGGAGAGGATCCACAATCCCAAAGAACAAGGCCCGAATTTAACCTATCCAGAGCTGTCCTAGGAAGGAGAACAAACCCATCTAAAGTCAGGGATTATTGCTCCAGAAGGGGGAAAAGCCTTCCTGACTCCAAGTGGAAGTCGGATTAATCCCTGGACCAAATTGGAAACTTATAAATCGTCTCCATTAAACCCTTAACAACTAGGGGCCAAGTCCAATATGTTCCAAGGGCATTAGTGGGCCTGTTGGTGATTCCGCCGGGTCAGGATCATTCACGAGGCCCGACCCAACCGGGTGAGTTTCAGCGAACTGGTGCGCAAATACATGAATTAATTGTCCGAAATGGCCTCGTTACACTCGTGCATGACGGGTCGGCCCACAATCACGTGTGTACGAACCTTTCGAACTGTCAGCAACATATGGACAGAGTTAGTGTCAAGAGTTAATTAAGACGCCCCACCCAATCCCCAATAGATTTACCTGTCCGGTGATGACTTTTTTTGAACCAAGCCAGCGTTTTATTGCTGGTGATCCAGATGTTATTTCAAACCAGTTTTATCTGGCCTGGACTATTAATTATCATGGGATATACATTATCTTGTCTGGGCCATTATTCTTGTCCGGCCACTTCATTCTTGCCTGGGCCATTAATATCTTGACTGGCCATTAATTATTCTTGCGCTGGAGATTTTTGATCTTCGAGTATTATCATGCCTGGGCCATTCATTTATTGCCTGGGCATTAATTATCTGTGAATGGGCCATTAATTATCTTGACAGGGCAATTCATTAGTCTTGACTGGGCCAGTAATTATCTTGCTCGGACGATTATTATTTGCGTGGACCGATTAATTATTGTTTGCCTGGATGATTAATTATCTGCCTGGGCATTCAGTTAATTCTCTTGCCTGGATGACACTGATTATCTTGCCTGGGTCATTCCATTTCATTAATTGCCTGGGCCATCCATATCTTGGCCTGGGCCATTCATTATCTTGCATGGGCCATTATTATCTTGTCTTGGCCATTAATTATCTGTGCCTGGGCGACGTAATTCTCGTGCGTGGACGATTAATTATCGTGCCTGGACGACTATTTCTTGCCTGGGCATTATTATCTGCTGGGCCATCCATTATCTTGCCTGGGCCATTCATTTTATTTGCCTGGCATCCATTATCTTTGCAGTGGCCAATTCATATCTTGTCTGGCCCATTAATTATCTTGCTGGAGATTAATTATCTTGGGTGGAGATACATTATCGTGCCTGGACGATTAATTATCGTGTGGGCCATCATTATCTTGCCTGGGACATTCATTATCTTGCTGGGCACCATTCTGCGGGCCATTCATTATCTTGTGCCTGGCATCCATTATCTTGCCTGGGCCATCATTATCTTGCATGGGCCATTATTCTTGTTTGGCCATTATTTATTCTTGCCTGGACGATTAATTATCTTGCGGGCGATTATTCGCTGCTGGACGATTAATTATCGTGCCTGGGCAATTAATTATCTGCCTGGGCCATCCATTATCTTGCTTGGGGCCATTCATTATCGTGCCTTGGCATATTATTTGAATCTAGAAGCCATAGTTATATCTTGCGCGGACGAGTTAATTATCTTTGCTGAGCCAAAGCTTAATAATTGTGCCTGGGGCATTAATTATCTTGTTTGAACATTTAATTATTCTTCCCTGTGGCCATTATTATTGCTGGGTCCATCATAGGATGTGAATTCCTGTCGGGAGCAACTTAATTATCTTCGTGGGACTTAAGTATATTGCCGAGCCATAATTATCGGACCTGGTCCCAACCAATTAGTATCTTGCGTTGTACGATTATATCTCGCAGTGGACGCGTACTAATGTGCCTGGACGATTCATTTCTGCCTGGGCCATTTCATTCTGCCTGGGCCAGTTCATTATATTGCCTGGGCTCATCCAATTCTTGTCTTGCCGTTTACTTCTCTGCGTGGACGATAATTCATTGCGTGGATGATGACAATTAGGTGCCGGACCGATTAAATTATCGTGCCTGGGCCATTCCATTATCTTGCGGGCCATCCATATCTGGAATATATATAGATATATATTATACATGCCATAAAATCTAAATTAACACAAATAGTCAGTAGGTTTTCCATCATGCTCTTCATTGCAAATCTCGGGGACTGGTGCAATAAAATGTGAGAAAGTTGCTTGCAGTGATATTGTAATTTGCACTAACCAATCGGATTTTGAGCTTTTTTACTGGGTACATTCAGTTAGGGTGTTCACACTTAGACAAGGAACCACAAGGACTTCCAGTCCAGGTTTTTGGTCTGTTTTTGATATGTTTTTATTAAACCCGTGTCCGTTTCCGGACACGAAACGCGCCTTCGCTGCTTGGGTTCGTGAGTTTTGTACCGCCCACGCACACATTCGTGGCCGGGGATCTAACATAAAAACAGGTTAGTGTGAACGAGACCTTAGAAACATTGATTGGTTATTGGAAGGCTAATATCACAGGAAATGTTTCTTGTACCTTTTATTAGAACCTCTATTCTGAAGTACAGTCTTACTATATGCCCCCTCCCCCCCCCCGTCAGCTTTACTTTCTCTGATATTCTGAATATTCGAGATTATGGGGCTAGTAAATAAGGGCGAATTCATCTACAGCAGCAAATCAGATGTTCCGTTCCCTTTTATGTCTGTGCAGTATAGAAATAAGCTGCTAGACATATTTTAACGGTAAGTTTTATCTGTTATCTGTCAATTTATTTGTCAAAAACGTTCAACTCAGACTATTGCCCATTCACTCTTATACAATCGGCAAAATACCACAAAATACCCATCCTTACTTTAAATTGCTGAGATAGTATCCTGTAAGTCCGGCCACTGGGGCCACAGTGCTCTCCCAAATGGGATGGGTTGAATAGGTGAGACTAAACAATTTGCACTTCTGAACATTGCAACAAGAGTGCTCGCGTGCCATTTTTTCCTTGAGACAAGGTTTTTGCAAACTGATGAAAATTGTTTTTCGCAGTGGTATAGTAACTGTGATAGTCATGGCGATTGTGATGTCATAGAGAGAAGAAACCATGTTGGAGAGAACCACAGACGAAGGGGTGGGGCAATAAGCAGTAAATACGTGGTTTAGGGCTAATGAAAGATTGTCCTGAATGATATTTATAACGCTATTCTAATACAGGGCTACATCTCTAAACCCTAAAATACACCCCGACTATACAACAATATTCAACAGCGCTGGGCAGCCTATATATTTCAGAAAGTACAATGTTAATAAGACTAAAAATATCCCGACCCTGTATAAAACATTAAACCATAATAAATGAATATGCCACGTCTTAACCCTTAGAGGGGCATATGTCAATGATCATGTATTATTGTCCGGTAGCTTTCCCATTAAAAGGCACCCGCGTTCAGTATAACAATACTGTTTGTGATCTTCTTAGTCTATTATAATCCGTCCATTGACAAAGTACTTCTTAACATAAGAGTGACAAGAAGCTCCTTTACTCCGTAATTAGGTAGAGTCTATTAATATTACTGTGTATATACCATATAACTTATGGTAAGAAAGTTACTGTGCCATAGAACAGGATACTAGGGTGGACAGTTATGAATAAAAGTTGCACTTCCCTTGTAAGCCTAATGGTTCCATATTATATATATTATATTGGTGGTGGTAACTACTTTAGTGTCTTTATGTTGTTCGTTAACGGAATATGATTTTTACACATACCTTGTGCCGATCGGGACTATACCCCAAAATTGATCTGTAACCCGCCAGAACTGCCCATACCACCCCCATTTCTTTCTATAATCCTAACCGACACAACACTTCCACTGACCCCATACTCCCATTACCAACTGTCACCAATTCCCAGGTTAATTGGATTAACTTCGTTCCTGCCGCGGGACACCTTAGCCTCGCCGCCGCCGACACAGCCCACAGGCTCCTCCCGAGATAGATATTGTAAAAAGCTGATCGGCGTATGAAGAAAACAGGCACAGTGTTTAAAAGCCGGACCGAGGAACTTCGAACGGAACCGGACGTCGGATCCAGTCTTTAAAAAAGCTGATGTGCATGTTTCAAACGTCCTGATCACGAAAGAGATTCTTGGAGAGGAGGGGTAGGGTACGGACCAGGCCCCAATCTCGCAAGGGGGAGCGGTCTAAGCAAGTTGCCATTTTCAGCTGGGTTGGTCCCAACAGCATGGGGTAGACCTAAGGCTAACACCGTACATTACTGTTACCATGTTATACCTAAGTCCCCTTAATGATTTGTGTAGGTAACACAGAGGAGATTTTCACAGGATTGTCTGATACTGTAGTGGGGCCACAAAATAGAAGCATAAAGGTCGCACTCCTTTATTCTGGCATATCGCCACTATGAGACACCACAAGGCAGTCTGATGCATTGTGGGACGACCCACACCCTTAGTCATAGACAAGTTGCCCATAGGGTAAGGGTGTATACACACTAGTATTAAAGGGGCAGTTTAGATAATAAAGAATAAGGACAGACAGTATCCAAGCATCACAATATATAATATTAAAATCATACATGGTGACAAAATCCCACCTATAGTTTAATCCCAGGGGCTGTTGGTATCCAATAGACCTCTCGCCTTTCGTGACGGAAGACGGAACAGGGAACCTTTTGCAATGTATCTACATGTGGTGCGATTGCATTTCGCACATTTCTATACCCGTGTTACATACAGTTATTTATGGTTTGGAATGCAAATTAATAAACCGTATCAGTGAACACGTATGGGCCATTGTGAGTCAGAATGTCTCCTCCCCGTTCTGTTCTGATCTCTATGGGGGAAATGCAATATATTTGGCTACGTGCACTCGTTTCCCAATGTAGTAACATTTTGCGATCGTTAATACATTGCGAAAACGCCAGCGGTAAGTTGCGACCTTTTGCACATATTTTCAAAAACCACTGAAGAGCTGTTCATTGTTGCTATAATATGGGGTACAGTATAGTATATAATATGGGGTACAGTATGTAATATGGGGTACAGTATAGTATGTAATATGGGGTACAGTATAGTATATAATATGGGGTACAGTATATAATATGGGGTACAGTATATAATATGGGGTACAGTATGTAATATGGGGTACAGTATTATATATGAGGGGTACAGTATTGTATATGGGGGCACAGTATGTAATATGGGTTACAGTATGTAATATGGGGGTACAGTGTGTAATATGGGGTACAGTATGTAATATAGGGATACAGTATGTATATGGGTTACAGTATTTAATATGGGGGACAAATAGTGTATGTAATATGGGGTACAATATATAATATGGGGGTACAGTATGTAATATGAGGTACAGTATGTAATATGGGGGCACAGTATGTATGTACTGGGGCACAGTTATTCATATGGGGGTACAGTGTGTATATCGTGGGGGTACAGTAGTGTAATATTAGGGTACAGTTATGTAATATGGGGGTACAGTATGTAATATGGGGGTACAGTATGTAATATAGGGTACAGTATGTAATATGGGGGTACAGTATGTATTATGGGGGTACAGTATGTAATATGGGGTACAGTATGTAATGAGGTACAGTTTAATATGGGTGTACAGTATATAATATAAGGGTACAGTATGTAATATGGGGTACAGTATGTAATATGGGGTAGTGGAAAGAGGTACAGTAGTAATATGGAGGTACAGTAGGATATGGGGGTAAAGTATGTATATGGGGGTACAGTATGTAAATAGGGTACAGTATGTAAATATGGGGTACAGTATGTTAATATGGGGGGCACAGTATTATATAGGGTCATATGTAATATGGGGGCACAGTATGAATATGGGTTACAGCATGTAATGACGGGTACAGGATGTAATATGGGGTACAGTATGTAATATGGGGTACAGTATGTAATATGGGGGTACAGTATGTAATGGGGTTACAGTATGTAATATGGGGTACAGTATGTAATATGAGGTACAGTATGTAATATGTAGGTCACAGTATGTTAATATGGGGTACAGTATGTATATGGGGGTACACTTAGTAATATGGGGTACAGTAGTAATGGGTACAGTATGTAATATGGGGGTACAGTCGTAATATGGGGGTTACAGTATGTAAATAGGGGCTTACAGTTGTAATATGGGGGTACAGTATGTAATGGGGTTACAGTATGGACTAGGTGTTCAGGATCTTTAATGGGTACCAGTAATGGAATGGATGGATACAGTATGGAATATGGGGGACCGTATGTAATATGGGGCACAGTTGATATGGGCGGTACGTATGTAATATGGGGGTACAGTATGTATATGGGGGTTTCAGTATGTAATATGGGGCACAGTTATGTTAATATGGGGCACACGTATGTAATATGGAGGTTACAGTATGTTAATATGGGTACGGTATGTAATATGGGGTACAGTATGTATATAATATGGGGGATCAGTATGTTGTAATATGGGTGCAGTATGTAATATGGGGTTACAGTATGTAATATGGGGTACAGTGTGTAATATGGGGGTACAGTATGTAATATGGGGATACAGTGTGTAATATGGGGATACAGTATATAGTAGTAGTATTTGAGGTTGAATAAAGACATACGTTCCATCCCAGTCAACCCATCTACATATCCTCATTCCTGCTAACTGTTGATCCAGAGGAGGCAAAAAAAACCCACCAAATTTATGAAGGGGGAAAAAATTCCTTCTGATCCAATGGCAATCGGAAATTTCGGATCAACTCTACTTTATGGATCATACCAGTAACTTTGTAAATTCCTTTGTTTGATAGAAACTCATCCAGCTTTTTATTAAAAGACCAATGAACCCTGCCCTAACAATGTCCACTGGAAGGCAGTTCCATAGCTTTACCGTTCTCAACAGTTGACAAACCCTTTCCCACTCTACTTTATGTATCAATACCAGTAACTTGCAACATTCCGTTTGTATGAAAACTATCCAGCTTTTTATTAAACTGACCAATGAAACCTGCCATAAACAATGTCCACTGGAAGTACAGTTCCATAGCTTTAACGTTCTCACAGTGACAAACCTTTCAACTTACTTTATGCTATCAATCCCAGTAACTGAACATTCTTGTTTGTAGAACAACCATCCAGCTTTTTATAAACTGACAATGAACCTGCCATTACAACGTCCACTGAAGACAGTTCCATAGCGTTAACCGTTCTCACAGTGACAACCCTTTCCAAACTTACTTATGTATAAATACCTAACTTTGTTAACATTCCTTGTTTGTAGAAACTCATCCAGCTTTTATTAAACTGACCAATGACCTGCCAAACATCGTCCACTGGAAGACAGTTCCATAGCTTTACCGTTCTCACAGTGACAAACCCTTTCCCAACTCTACTTTAGTATCAATACCAGTAACTTGTAACATTCCTGTTGTAGAAAACTCATCCAGTTTTATTAAACTGACCAATGAACCTGCCATAACAACGTCCACTGGAAGACAGTTCCATAGCTTTTACCGTTCTCACAGTGACAAAACCCTTTCCCAACTCTACTTATGTATCAATACCAGTAACTTGTAACATTCATTGTTTGTAGAAACCCATCCAGCTTTTTATTAAACTGACCAATGAACCTGCCCATAACACAACGTCCACTGGAGACAGTTCCAAGCTTTACCGTTCTCACAGTGACAAACCCTTTCCCAAAACTCTACTTTATGTATCAATACCAGTAAACTGTAACATTCCTTGTTTTGTAGAAACCCATCCAGCTTTTTATTAAACTGACCAAGAAACCTGCCATAACAACGTCCACTGGAAGACAGTTCCATAGCTTACCGTTCTCACCGTGACAAACCCTTTCCAACTCTATGTATCAATACCAGTAACTTGTAACATTCCTTGTTTAGAAACCCAATCCAATTTTATTAAACTGACCAATGAACCTGCCATAACATCGTCCAATGGAAGACAGTTCCATAGCTTTACCGTTCTCACAGTGACAAACCCTTTTCCCAACTCTACTTATATATCAATCCCATGTAACTTGTAACATTCCTTGTTTGTAGAAAACTCATCCAGCTTTTTATTAACTGACCACTGAACCTGCCATAACAACGTCCACTGGAAGACCGTTCCATGCTTTACCGTTCTCACGTGGACCAACCCTTCCGAGCTGAAGCCTAAACCTTTTTTTCTTCAAGTCTTAAGGGATGTCCTTGTGTCCTTTGACATTGTTCTATTGGTGAACAATGACCCCAGATAGTTTTTGTATGGCCGTTATGTAATTTATACACAGTAATCATATCCCCACGCAACAGCGCCTTTTCTCCAGCGTACATAATTGTAACTTTTCCAGTCTCTCTCATATTCAAGCTCCCCCAATCCCCTATTAATTTAGTGCCCTTCTCTGAACCCTTTCCATTTCAAAGATGCCTTTTTGTACACAGGATTCCAAAATTGCACTGCATATTCCAATGAGGCCTTACCAATGCTTTGTAAAGAGGAGAATTACATTTTCCTCCCTGAATCCATACCTCGCTTATACAAGACAATACCATGCTGGCTCTGGCTGTTGCCGCTGCACTGCTTGCTACCTTTAGTTTGTTATCCACCAAAACTCCAAGATCCTTTCCAACAGGGATTCACTTAAACAGAAGCCATTATAGTATAAGCACACAGGATTTTTAAGTCAAAATGCATACACCCTTCCATTTACAAAATTGAATTTTCATCTGCCACTAGCAGCCCAATGTGATAATCTATCTAGATCCCCTTGTAACGATTGCACATCATACTGAAGTTTGTAATGGTCGACAAAGTTTTGTGTCGTCAGCAAACACAGAAACCTTGCTGACAATACCCACTCTCCAAATCATTAATAAATAGATTAAATAGAAGACGGCCCCAACACAGAACCTGTGGCACCCCACTTAGCATCTTTAGTCCATAATGATGAAGCCCCATTAACAACACTCTTCTGCATCCTATCCTTAACCAATTTTTCTATCCATGTACAAATGTGACTCCCCAGAAAACAGAACTTAGCTTATTCATTAGTCGCCTATGGGGGGACTGTATCAAAAGCCTTTGAAAATCCAAGTAATACATCTACTGCTATAACCAGAGTCTAAATTTCTACTTACTTCTCATAAAAGCCAAGCAATTAGTTTGACAAGATCTATTCCTCCTAAATCCATGCTGGTTACTACTTATAATGTCAGTCCTTGAAACAACTCTAGAAATGTTCCCTTTTAAACTTTCAGGATCTTCCCACATGAAGTTAACTTACAGGCCTGTAATTTACCGGGCTGGAACGACGACCCTTTTTGTATGGAATAACATCAGCCTTTTTCCAATCCAGAGGCACACACACCGGACATGAGGAAATCAGCAAAAATAAGAAACACATGGCCTAGTAAAACTGAACTTAGCTCCTTAAGTACCATAGGAGTATTTTATCCAGTCCAGGAGATTACTAATATTAACCTTATTAGTTATTCTGTACCATATCCTCGGTTAACCAAAGTGAACTTGAATCTTGTATACCTTATTGCTACTATACTCTAATATCTGTACTTGGATCTTCTAGTGTAACAGAGGGGAAAAAAATATTCAAGACATTGCTTTATGCCATCACCTCGTAAAACTTATCCCCATTAATTAATGGTGCCACATTCTCAGTCCTCATCTTCCTTACTATTAATATACTTAAAAAATGTTTAGGCTAGTGATGCTTTGTTCAGCTATCCTAACTTCATTATTAATTTTAAGCTAGTTTGATTGCTTTTCTACATCCTTGTTACAGTTTTTATACTCCCTAAAGCCCTTTCCGTTCCCTCTGCGTTTAAAGGTTATAAATGGCCTTTTTCTTCCTTACCATTTGCCCTTTACATCAGAATCAGCCACATGGGCGCGGATTTATTTTTTTTACATTTATTTCCCAGGTATAAATTAGATGTGAACTGGCTTAAAATCCCCTTGAAACACAGTCCACTTTGTTCAGTACCTTACCTGATAATACATTATCCCGTTTATACTCCAGTATATACGGTACACTCTATGACTTCTGTTCAGTACCTTTACCGATAATCATTATCCAGTTATACTCAGTATATACGTATACTCTATGACTTCTGTTCAGTACCTTTACCTGATAATACATTATCCCAGTTTATAATCCCGTATTACGGTATACTCTAGACTTCTGTTCAGTACCTTACCTGATAATAAATTACCCAGTTATAACTCAGTATATACGGTATACTCTATGACTCTGTGTCGTACCTTTACTGATAATACATTATCCCAGTTGACATTCTGTGCTTAACCTGGGAAATTGCTTTCCCGAAATTAAATGTCTTTGTTAACCCAGCGCACTTTTCCTTCGATAACAAAGTCCAAATGCCACTATTTCATGGTCACTATTCCCTAAGCCTCCAGTTACCTTTATATCTATAATGCGATCCACAATGGAGATATTACAGATCCAACAGAGCTCCTTTTCTAGTAGGAACCTAACACCTGTGAGAGAAAATGATCCGCAGCAAATTTAGGAAATCATGCCTTTTTCTGTGATGGCCAGTTCAACACAACAGTCAATGTCAGGGTAATTGAAAGTCCCCCATAATGGCACCACTACACAATCAATGTCAGGGTAATTAAAGTCCCCCATAATGAGTACACTACCCCAATCAATGTCAGGGTAATTAAAGTCCCCCATAATGAGTACACTCCAACCAATCAATGTCAGGGGTAATTAAAGTCCCCCATATGGTACATACCCACCATCATCAGGGTAATTAAAGTCCCCATAATGAGTACACTCCACCATCAATGTCAGGGTAATTAAAGTCCCCCATAATGAGCACACTACACCAATCAATGTCAGGGTAATTAAAGTCCCCCATAATGAGTACACTACACCAATCAATGTCAGGGTAATTAAAGTCCCCCATAATGAGTACACTACACCAATCAATGTCAGGGTAATTAAAGTCTATAATGAGTACAACTACACCAATCAATGTCGCAGGTAATTAAGTCCCTATAATGAGTACACTACACCAATCAATGTCAGGGTAATTAAAGTCCCCCATAATGAGTACACTACACCAATCAATGTCAGGGTAATTAAAGTCCCCATAAGAGTCCTACACCAATCAATGTCAGGGTAATCTAAAGTCCCCATAATGAGTACACTACACCAATCAATGTCAGGGTAATTAAGTCCATAATGAGCACACTCCCAAACTTGCAGCCCTTGCAACTGCATATGAAGTTGACTCACCTCCTCTTGCTAGCATTTGGCGGCTTATAGCAGGACACCAACATGACATTACCCCCCTTTCCTGTTGCCTAATTCCACCCATATTGCCTCCACTTTATTATCATATCACCAGCTATCTCTTCTTTTAAATTTGGCTTCAATTCTTTTTTAACAATATACACATACTCCTCCCCCTTTCCTTTTTTTCTGTCGCCTAAACAGGCAATCCTTCTATATTTACAGCCCAGTCGTGAGAACTGTTCAACCACGTTTCTGCTATACCTATTACATCATACTTTTCATTCACATGCCATCATTTCCAATTCACCCATTTTGTCAGCCAGGCTTCTCGCATTGCAAACATACATTTTAGATTATGATCCTGTAATTTATTGCGTACACTTTGATACACCATTCCTCCCTATCCCCTATGCTAGCCCCACCCCCCTTCCACCCACCACTGGCCTATCTACACCCTGCTTTCCTCCTGGACAATCTATCCCAGTGAGACTGCTAATATCCTCCCCCCCCCATACCTAGTATGTAATATGGGGCACAGTATGTAATATAGGGTAATATGGGGTACAGTATGTATATGGGGTACAGTATGTAATATGGGGTACAGTATATAATATGGGTACAGTATGTATATGGGGTGACAGTAGGATATGTAGTATAATAATGGGGTACAGTATACTAATATGGGGTACAGTATGTAATAGGGGGTACAGTATATAAATGGGGTTCGTAGTATATGGGGGTACAGTATGTCATATGGGGGTACAGTATATAATATGGGGTACAGTATGTAATATTGGGGTACAGTATGTAATATGGGGTACAGTAATATATGGGGTACAGTATGTCATATGGGGTACCGTATGTCATATGGGGTTACAGTATATAATATGGGTACAGTATATGTAATATGGGGTACAGTATGTAATATGGGGTACAGTATGTAATATGGGGTACGGTATGTCGATATGGGGGTACGGTATGTCATATGGGGTACGGTATGTCATATGGGGTGGTACAGTATGTCATAGGGGTACAGTATGTAATATGGGGTACAGTATGTAATATGGGGGACAGTATGTAATATGGGGGCACAGTATGTAATATGGGGTACAGTATGTAATATGGGGGTACAGTATGTATATGGGGGCACGGTATGTAATATGGGGTACGGTATGTAATATGGGGCACGGTAGTAATATGGGGACGGTATGTAATATGGGGTACGGTATAGGTAATATGGGGCACGGTATGTAATAGGGGTACGGTATGTAATATGGGGGTACGGTATGTAATATGGGGTACGGTATGTAATATGGGGTACGGTATGTAATATGGGGTACGGTATGTAATATGGGGGTACGGTATGTAATATGGGGACGGTATATAAGTATGTATATGGGGGCACGTATGTAATAGGGGTACAGTATGTAATATGGGGTACGGTATGTAATATGGGGTACGGTATGTAATATGGGGGTACGGTATGTAATATGGGGTACAGTATATAATATGGGGGCACGGTATGTAATATGGGGTACAGTATGTAATATGGGGTACGGTATATATGGGGTCGTAGTAATAGGGTAGATAGGGGTAGGTATTACTAATATGGGGTACGGTAGGTAATATGGGGTACGGTTATGTAATATGGGGTACGGATGTATAGGGGTACGTATTTATGTAATAGGGGGTACAGTAGTAATATGGGGGTACAGTATGTAATATGGGGTACAGTATATAATATGGGGTACAGTATATAAATCTCTCCCTGCAGTGTATTTGGATCTATAAACAATATAACAGGGACAAATAAATAGCTGTCCAAATGTTTACTACAACTCAGCATTTCCCCCATGTTTCTGTGGGTAGGGAATGCTGGGAGTTGTAGTTTTGAACCATGTAGAGGCCATATAGTATGGGGAATGGGACTACTGAGCAGTTGCTATAGAGACAGGGTTGTAATCCAACCCCCAGGGTGACAGAGCGGCGGTCCTATCTATCCACTCAGCTTCCCTCTCTATGGTCTCTGATAGTCACATGACCAGTTCTTTCCTTCCGGGCCGTGCTATTGGCCGGAAAAGCTGTGGGTGGGGCGGGGCGATCCTGGTAGAATCATGGCGGCCCATCTGAAGAAACGAGTGTATGAGGAATTAGTGGTTCAGGTGGGAGACCCGGTCCGTGTGTCATGGTGACAACTGTGTGTGTCATTGTCTGTTGTGGTTTACTGTGTGTGTCACTGTGTGGTGTGTCACTGTGTGTGTGTTAATGTGTAATGTGTATGTACGTGTGTGTCATTGTCTGTGTGTTACTGTGTAATGTGTTACGTGTTGTTGTCATTGTGTGTGTGTTACTGTGTATTGTATGTGTTACTGTGTAATGTGTTACTGTGTGTTGTGTCATTGGTGAGTGGGTGTGTGTGTGTGTCACTGTGTGTCATTGTGTGTGATGTGGTTTTGTGTTATGTGTTCTGTGTAATGTGTTACTGTTGTGGGTGTGTGAGTGGTGTTGTGTGTGTGTCACTGTGTGTCATTGTGAGTGGGTTGTGTGTGTGTCACTGTGGTCATTGTGAGTGGTGTGTGTGTGTGTCATTGTGAGTGGGTGTGTGTGTGGTGTCACTGTGTTGTCATTGTGTGTGTGGTCATTGTGAGTTGGTGTGTGTGTGTCACTGTTTGTCATTGTGTGGGTGTTTGTGTCACTGTTTGTCATTGTGTGTGTGTCATTGTGAGTGGTGTGTGTGTGTCACTGTTGTCATTGTGTGTGTGTTTGTGTCACTGTGTGTCATTGTGGTGTGTCATTGTGAGGTTTGTGTGGCTTTGTGGTTTGTGTGTGTGTCATTGTGAGTGGTGTGGAATGACACACACACAGTAACACAAACAATGACACACACACAGTAACACACACACAGTAACACATTACACAGTAACACACACACAGTAACACATTACACAGTAACACAAACAATGACACACAACAAAGTAACAAAACAATGACACACACACAGTAACACAAACAATGACACACACACAGTAAACACATAAACATTAACACACACAACATTAACACAGACACCACAGTAAACACACTTACACATTAGTGCAACACACACACAGTAACACATTACATAGTAACACACACACAGTAACACAACACATGACACACACACAGTAACACATTACACAGTATACACACACACAGTAACACACACACAGTACACACACACAGTAACACACACACAGTAACACATTACACAGTAAAAACCACACAAGACACAGTAACAAACACATTACACAGTAACACACACAATGACACACACACAGTAACACAAACAATGACACACACCGTCCACACATTACACAGTAACACAAACAATGACACATACACAGTAACACATTACACAGTAACACACACACAGTAACACACACAGTAACACAAACAATGACACATACACAGAACACATTACACAGTAACACACACACAGTAACAACACACATAACACAAACATGAACACACACAGTAACACATTAAACAGTAACACACACACAGTACACACACACAGTAACACACACACAGTTAACACATTACACAGTAACACATTAACACAGTAACACACACACAGTAACCACATTACACATACACACAAGACACATACACGACACATACACATAACACACACACGTAACACACACAGTACACACACAAGAACAACACAGTAAACACAACATGACACACACCACGTTACCACACACACAGTCACATTCACACAGTAACACACAACAATGACACACACAATGACACACACAGTAACACAATCACACAGTAACACACACACAATGACACACACACAGTTGTCACCATGGCACACGACCGGGTCTCCCACCTGAACCACTCTGGTGAATTCCTCATACACTCGTTTCTTCAGATGGGCCGCCATGATCTACCAGGATCGCCCGCGCCACCCACAGCTTATCCGGCCAATAGCACGGCCCGAGGAAGAAACTGGTCATGTGACTATCAGACCAGTAGAGAGGAAGCTGAGTGGATAGATAGGACCGCCGCTCTGTCACCCTGGGGGTTGGATTCCAACCCTGTCTCTATAGCAACTGCTCAGTAGTCCCATTCCCCATCACTATATGGCCTCTACATGGTTCAAAACTACAACTCCCAGCATTCCCTACATAGAGGGAACATGGGGGAGAATGCTGGAGTTGTAGTAAAACATTTGGACAGCTATTTACTTGTCCCTGTTATATTGTTTATAGATACACTGCAGGGAGAGATTTATATACAGATCTATATACTGTACCCCATATTATATACAGATACACCCATATTAACATACCGTACCCCATATTAAATAAACCGTACCCCATTTACATAACCGTACCCCCTATACATACCGTACCCTTTACATACCTACCCCCAATTACATACCGTACCCCATAGTTACAATACCGTACCCCATATACATACCGTACCCCATATACATAACCGTACCCCCATATACATACCGTACCCCATATCACATACCGTACCCCATATCACATACCCGTACCCCATAGCACATACGTACCCCATACACATACCGTACCCCATATCACATACCTTACCCCCATATTACATACCGTACCCCCATATTTACATACGTACCCCATATTAACACTGTACCCCATATTACATACTGTACCCCATATTACATACTGTACCCCCATATTACATACTGTACCCCCTATTCATACTGTACCTCATATACATACTGTCCCCCCCCATATTATATACTATACTGTACCCCATATACATACTGTACCCCATATCAAACTGCGCCCCATATTAACTACTGTGCCCCATATTAAATACGTTCCCCATTTATATACTGTACTGTACCCCATATTACATACTGTGCCCCCATATTACTACTGTTTTAAAACCCCATATTACATACTGTACCAACCTACCCCCATATTACTACTGTAACCCCCCATATTACACTGTACCCCCTATTACATACTGTAACCTCCATAAGTACATACTGTACCCCCCTATTACATACTGTAACCCCCCATATTAATACTGTCCACCATATTACATACTGTCCCCCATATATTAATACTGTGCCCCAATACATACTGTAACCCCCTATTATATACCTGTATCCCATTATATACGGTACCCCCTATTATATACTGTACCCCATTACTATATTGTCCATCCCCTATTACATACTTTACCCCCCTATACTATCGGTACCCCCTATTACATACTGTACCCGGATACTTAACCATACTGTACCCGATATTACATACTTAACCCCTATTCTACTGTACCCCATATCATATGTACCCGGATATTACATACTGTACCCGGATATTACATACTGTACCCCGATATTACATACTGTACCCCATATACATACTGTACCCCATATTACATACTGTACCCCCATATTACATACTTTACCCCCCTATTACATACTGTACCCCATATTACATACTGTCCTCGCCCTATTACATACTGTACCACACCATATTACATACTGTACCACATATTACATACCTGTAACCCATATTTACATGCTCCTGTGCCCTCATATTACCTGTACCCCCATTTTACTACTGTACCCCCCATATTACATACTGACCCTTATTACATACTGTACCCCATATTCAATACTGTGACGCCCATATTACATATTGTACCCCCATATTACATACTGTACCCCATATTACATACTGTACCCCAGATACATACGACCCATATACATACTGGTACTCCTATACTACTGTACCTCCATATTACATACTGTACCCCTATAATTGACATACTGTACCCCCATATAATAACTGTACCCCATTAGATACTTCCCCATATTACATACTGTACCCTCATATTACATACTGTAACCCATTTACTACTGTAAACTGTCCCATATTAATACTGTACCCATTTAATACTATACTGTAACCCCTATACTAACTGTACCCCATATTATATACTGTACCCCATATTATATACTGTAACCCATATTATATACTATACTGTACCCCATATTACATACTATACCCCATATTATAGCAACAATGAATTGCTCTATAGTGGTGTTTTTAAAATATGTGCAAACGGTCGCAACTTACCGCTGGCGTTTTCGCAATGTATTAACGGTCGCAAAGTGATTACTACATTGCGGAAACGAGTGCACGTAGGTTGCGATAGCGAAATATATTGCATCTCCCCCATAGAGATCAGAAGAGAAGGGGGAGGAGACATTCTGACTCACAATGGCCCATACGTGTTCACCGATACGGTTTTTATATTTGCGCGGTCGGTAATTATGTTTGCTTCCAAACCATAAATCTGTATATAACCGGGTTAGAAATGTGCAAATGCAATCGCACCACATGTAGATACTGCGCAAAAGGTTCCCGTACCGTCTTCCTCCGAATAGCGAGAGGTCTATTGGATACCAGACAGCCCCAGGGATTAAACTTATAGTGGGATTTTTGTCACCATGTATGATTTTATTAATATTGTGATTGCTTGGATACGTCTGTCCTTTCTTTTATTATCTAACGTGCCCCTTTAATACTAGTGTGTATACACCCTTACCCTATGGGCAACTTGTCTATGACTAAGGGTGTGTGTGCGTCCCAAAATGCATCAGACGTGCCCTGTGTGTCTTCATATGGCGGATATGCCAGAATAAAGGAAGTGCAACCTTATGCTTCTATTTTTGTGCCCCACGACAGTATCAGACAATCCTGTGAAAATCTCCTCTGTGTTACCTACACAAACCATTAAGGGGACGTAGGGTATAACATGGTAACAGTAATGTACGGTGTTACCTTAGGTCTACCCCATCTGTTGGGAGCCACACCAGCTGGAAAATGGCAACTGCGAGATTGGGGCCGGGGCCGTGACCCCTCCTCCCTCCAAGATCTCTTTCGAGATCAGACGTTTTTAAACAGCTGATCGTGTGTATGAATGAAACATGCACGATCAGCTGTTTAAAAGACTGGATCCAAACGTCCGGTTCAGTTCCGAAAGTTCTGGTCCGGTCTTTTAAACAGCTGTTGTCATGTTTCATCATACGCACTATCAGCTGTTTTAAAAACATCTGATCTCGTGAAGACCTTGGGCTTGTGTCCGGCCGCTACTACTGTCCTGCGGAGGCACTGAACTTTAAGTACCATTAACTGGAATGTGACAGTTTGTATTGGTAATTGCATTGGTCAGGTGGAATTTGTGTCGGATAGAAGATTATAGAAAAAAATGGGGGTGGGGAGTGGAGTCTCTACAGCTAAATTTGGGGATACAGTCCGGATCCCACAAGGACTGTAAAATCATATTCCTTACTAAAACATAAGACACTAAAAATAGTTACCCCAAATATATATATATAAATGGGAACACATTATAGTTACAAGGCGAGTGCAATTTTATTCATAGACTTCCCACCCTAAATATCCTTTCTATGCACAGTACTTCTTATAACATAAGTATTATGTATATACACAGTATTAAAAGACTCTACCTAATACGAAGATAAAGCTAAATCTTTTCACTCTTATGTTATAAGAAGTACTGTGCATATAACGGATTAATAATAGAACCAAAATAGATACAAAAACAAAGTTAGTTTTTTGTTTTTTTTTTATACCTTAAAAAAAACTGAACCTGCCCTTTTTTGGAAAGCTACAGGACCAATAATAACATGATAATGGACATATGCCTCTAGAGGTAGAGACTGTGGACAATATTACCATTTATTATGTTTTATGTTTTATACCTGGTCTGGGATGATTTATTCTTATATTAGCATTGTTATCTGAAAATATATAGGCTGCCCAGCCGCTGTGAATATGTATAGGTCCGGTGTATTTTTAGGGTTAGTAGATTATCCCTGTATTAACATATATATACTTAATTCAGGAAAAATCTTCAATCAGCCTAACCATTCTGAAACCTCTTTATTATGCCCCCCCCCTTTCCTCCCAAATGGTTCTTCCCATGACCTCACAAACCCCATGACAAACTCACAGTTTTTTTTTTTATATAACCGCTGACCAAACAATTTTCCCATCAGTTTTGCAAAAACCTTCAGATGGGAACAGCAATCTGTGCAATGTTCAGAAAATTGGCAATTGTTTATTCTCACCGATCAACCCAATTTGTAGAGACCTGGACCCCAGTCCCTGACTTCCAGTACTATATCAATCATATTTTAATAAGGATTATTTTGATGGGATTTTGCCTTTGTATAAGAGTGAGAATGGAGCAATAGTATGTACTGACGCGTTTTTGACAAATTACTTGACAATAAACAGTAAAAATGCAGTTAAAAATGTCGAGGAGCTTATTCTTAACTGCAACGAGACCCAGTAAAAAGGGAACGAACTCTGAATTGGCTGCTGTAGAGAAATTCTCCCCTTTTAGTACATTAGCCCCTAATCTCGTATTCAGATAGATAGGATGTAGCTACATCGAATAAAGGTCTGATATATAAAAGGTACAACATTTCCTGTGATATTAACCTGCATAACCATCAAATGTTATCTAAGGGCTCGTTCACACTACTGACCTGTTTATTTAGATCCCCGCACAAGTGGTGCGTTTGCGTAAGCAAAAACTCATCACCGTACAACCAACACAACGCGTTTCGTACGGAACGAACCGGTTTTTAATTAAAAACATGATAAAACAAGACCAAAAAAAACCCTGGAATACTGTCCATTGGTGGTCCCTTGTCTAGTGTGAACAAGCCCTACTGAATGTCACCCAGTAAAAAGCTACAATCTGATTGGTTAGTGCACAATTAATAGCACAAGCCCCAAACTTTACTACATTTTTATATGCACAGTCCCCTGAGACATTTTGCAACTGGAAGCATGATGGGAAACTCTACTGACTATTTGTGTTAATTCGATTTTTATATGGGTGTATATATATATAATATATATATATATTCAGTGCAGGAAATGTTTTTTCTGTACTTTTAATCTTTTATAGACTCTGTATGGGGAAAGAACAAAATAACTAACAAGCAAAAACATGTTAACAAAAGTAGAATTCTATTAAACAAGAACTGTTACACAGACCTACTGCCCCGGAAACTACGTGGAAGTGAGTATCTGGTTTTCTGATTTTCTTTCTGTTTACTGGTAGGACAAGGGAGATATCTATAATGAGGTTAAGGCAATCCAGCCCTTAATTGTAAATCTGGGTAAATCCAATCCACCCAAACTGCACTAGTTGGAAGCTGCAAGTGTAAGAACTACTCTGAAATGCAGCACAATGTCCTTTTCCCGTTTCCAAGTCCTGGTTCTTTCATTCTGATATGAGTTGACATCACACTGATGACTGAATGCATAATCCCCTATGCCTGCCTCTCTGAGCACGCTCAAAGCCATAACCAGGTCACTAAATTGCTGAAGGGTGGTGAACAAATACCCTTAGATTACCAAGCTACAGTGATAGCCTGAAGTTCCAGAGAGAAGGTAAAATATCTCAAATATTTTGGCCATTCTTTCTGAAAGTGTCATATGAGAATGAGCTTGTTTCCAATTAAAAGGGCATGTCCCCCACCCCAAAACTAAAATGGTAACCAACTACTGCCACCACTGAATGTATGTTTAAAAAATCCTTACCTACCCTCAGCTCCTTATGGTTCTCAACCGCATGCCTGCCAAAGTCTAGAACGTGAAGAGTAGGAGCTGTCTGTGGTCATCCAGTCCCTGCTTTTTCCGTGTGGCACGGCTGTGCAGGGATCCTCCCTCCTCTCTCCGACCATCCCTCTCCCCTGTTTTTCCTTTCTGTAATGTATGGGTTGAGATTCCCTTTAAACCGATTAGAATTTGATTTGATATTTCTTGGTTCTATTTACATAACAATATGTAAAAGACAATAGGTATTCATTCAATGCTTTTACTGTACCCGCAACCCTCCTTCATGATATGATACACGCGTACTCTAACGTTACCGCATAGAGAGACTTGGACTTTCCCAATGGGCCAAATTTATACAGGAGATGAGGAAATTAACATGGCACTGGAGCAACGTTACGGTAGGACTTTACTATAACCCCTGTGTACAATAAAAGTATGTAACACCATAGGAAAGGAATACAGTTAGGATGATTTCTGTATATTTATATATCGTTCCTAAACATGGAAATCTTTTAGCTATCTCTATTTGTGTTAATAATTCTTAGATCCGCAGAGCTGAACCGGCCCATGTAAAGAAGGTCATCTGTACCCCAGAAACAGGGAAAGCATTGCCCAGGCAAGGAAAATAATGGTCCTCAGGCAAGATATATGCATCAATAATGGATGCCCAGGCAAGATACTGGATATGGCAGGCAAGAAAATGGATGCCAGACATTTTCAGATCATTTGAATAGCCCAGACACAGATAATGAATGGCCAACAAGGAATGACTAGAAAATAATGAATGGCCTAGCAGATATGGATGGCCCAGGACAAGAAATTAATCAGCATTAATTGGCCCAGGCAGATAATAATGGCCGCAAGAAAAGAATGCCAAGATGATGGCTCCAGACAAGATCAATATGCACGGAGTAGGCCCAGAAAGATTTTCATAGATAATATGACAGGCAAGATAATTATGGCCCGGCCACGAAGATAATAATGGCCCAGGCAAGATATAATGCCTAGAGGTAGGCCCGAGGATGCCGAGAGATTAATGAGGCACGATGAGGCCCAAGAGAAGATCCAGCATGATGGCCCACAAAGATAAATGAATGGCCCAGGCAGAAAATGAATGGCCACCCAGGCAGAAAATTAAATGGCCCTAGACAAGAGAATTAATGCCCAGCAAAAATGTAATGGTCCCAAGCAATATACTGGAATGGCCAGACAGAGATGCCCAGAAGATAATGAATGCCCGCAAGATAGAATCCAAGGCAAGATAATGAATGGCCCGAGGGGCAGATAAATGCCATGCAAAATTGCCCAAGGGCAAGATAATGATCGGCCCCAGGCAAGATAAAGATGGCCAATAATAATGGGCCCATGCAAGAAAATGAATGTGCCGGCAGATAATGGATATGGCCCAGTCAAATAACTGTAATCGGCCCAGCAAGAAAATGGAAGGCCCCAGGCAACGAAAATGAATGCCCGGCAAGAAAATTAATGGCCCAGGCAAAGACATCAATGACCCGTGCAGAAAATTAGAATGTCCGCAAGCAAGATACATGATACGGCCATGCAAGATAAAAAAATGTCCCACGCAAGATAATTAATGACCCAGGCACGACAATTAATGGCCAGGGAAGATAATTAAATGTTCAACCAGACTTACTGGCCCAGGCCCAATTATTATGGCTCAGGCAGATAATAATCGTCGGCACGATAATTATGTCCCAAGGCAAGTTTAATCGTCAGGCACTATAATTAATCGTCCACCGGCAAGATAAAAATGGCCCTGTCAAGATAATTTAATGGCCAAAGGCAAATATAATGGATGGCCAGGCCAATATTAATGACATGCCCAGCAACTGATATTAAGCGTCCAGGCACGATAATTAATCATCCAGCCGCAGATAATTAATCATCCCACGCAAAGATAATTAATGCCAATGACGAGATAATGGATGGCCCATGCAGATATGGTGCCCAGGAGATATGGATGGCCCAGGCAATATAACGAATGGCCCAGGCAAGAAATGATCGTCCAGACAGATATGAATGGCCCAGGCCATGATCTTAATCTCCCAGTGCACGATAATTAATCGTCCATGCCTCGATAATTAATCTCCACGCAAGATAATTAATCGTCCACGCAAGATTAAATTACTGGCCCATCAATAAAATGAATGGCCCCAGGCCAAAGATAATATCATCCATGCAAGATAATGATGGCCCAGGCATGATATTAATGGCCCAGTCAAGACAATTATGGCTCAGGCAAAGATAATTAATGTCCCACGCCAGATAATTAATGACCCACGCAGAGTAATTACTGACCACCCCGGCTCAATATTAATGGGGCCCAGAGAAGATAATTAACGTAACCTACAAGATAATTATGTCCACGCAAGATAAATTATCGTCCAGCAGGTACGATAATTAATCGTCCACGCAAGATAATAAATGGCCCTGTCAAGATAATTAATGGCCAAGACAAGGCAGATAATGACTGGCCAAGTCAAGATAATGGATGCCCAGGCACGATAATTAATATCGTGCCAGGCAAGATAATTAATCGTCCAGGCGAATCATTAATGGCCAATACAGAAATTGGATGGCCCAGGTCAGATAATGGATGGCCCATCAAGATAATAATGGCCTCAGCAAGATAATGATGGCCCATCATATCATGGATGGCCCAGGCACGAAAATGAATCGGTCCAGAACAAGATAATAAAAAAAAATGGCCAGGCATGATAATAATCGCCCAGGCACGATAATTAATCGTCCAGGCAACATAATAATCGTCCAGGCACGCTAATTAATCGTCAGGCACAATAAATTAATCGTCCGGTGCACGTAATTAATCTCCACGTACAACATGAGAATTAATGGCCCGTCAGATAATGAAAATGGCCCTGTCAAGATAATTATGCCCAGGCAAGATAATTAATGGCCCATTCAAAGTAATTAATGCCCAGGCATATAATGAATGGCCCAGGCATTGATAATTATGGGTCACAGTCAAGATAATTAATGGCCAGGCAAGATAATTAATGGCCCAGTCAAGAATAATTAAGGCCCAGGCAAGATATTAATGGCCAGATCAAGATATGAATGTCCCAGGCATGATAATTAATCGTCCAGGCAGATATTAATCGGCCAGCCGTAATTACTGGCCAAGGCAAGAAAATTACTGGCCGCAGACAAGATAATTTATATCCCCATGATATTAATAGTCCAGGCCATATAAAACTGGTTTGAAATAAACATCTGGATCACCAAGCAATCACAACGCTGTTCAAAAAAAAAGTCATCACCGACAGGTAAATCTAATTGGGGGATTGTGGTGGGCCGTCTTAATTAAATCTTGACAACCTAACTTATGTCCGATGTTGCTGACAGTTCGAAGTTCGTACACACGGTTATTGTAGGGCCGACCCGTCTGCACTATGTTTAACGTGCCTGTTATATTGTTTATAGATCCAAATATACTGCAGGGAGAGATTTATATACAGATCTATATACTGTACCCCATATTATATACAGTACCCCATATTACATACCGTACCCCATATTACCATATTACATACTGTACCCCATATTACATACTGTGCCCCCATATTACATACTGTACCCCATATTACATACTGTACCCCATATTACATACTGTACCCCATATTACATACTGTACCCCATATTACATACTGTACACTGATACGGTTTATTAATTTGCATTCCAAACCATAAATAACTGTATATAACACGGGTATAGAAATGTGCCAAATGCAATCGCACCACATGTAGATACATTGCAAAAGGTTCCCCTGTTACCTCTTCCGTCACGAATAGCGAGAGGTCTATTGGATACCAGACAGCCCCAGGGATTAAACTATAGGTGACAAGATGGCGCCCAGTGTAAATGGCAGAAGCCATAATGAGTGATTAAGACAGTGTTAGTAATACCAGTTTATTTTAGGCTTGTTAAAAGTTTGATATCTTAAAGTTAAGTGATGATCTGCTTCCATGTACGCTGTATAGTCCGATGTACCAGGTATCTTGTGTTAATGTAGCCAGATGCTAATGTAAAGATTAAACTATTGTAAGTAAATATCAGTCTGTATAGTGGATCCTGCACTGGTGTTCTGGTGAAATGATGATTGATTATATATATATATAATATGTTCATGAGAATTAAAGGGAAGGTAATGTATAGTGTATATATTGTGAAATGTAAGAACACATTTGTATAGTAGATTGGGAATAATTGCTAAAGGGGAAGCAAAGACGAAATATTAAATTGTATTTTGTAATAAACAGTTATCAAGGAGCAGCTAACCAAGAAAGATGACTCTGTGGCCATTATTATTTCATTATTCAGAATAACTGTCCACATGCCCGCGCCCTGGGCGTGTTACAAAAGGTACAAACATTTCCTGGGCTATTAATCTGCAATAACCAATCAAATGTCATCTAAGGGCTCGTTCACACTAGACCTGTTTATGTTAGATCCCCGGCACAAGTGTGCGTTGCGGTACAAAAACTCACCGCTACACGCGTTTCTGTCCGGAAACTGACACGGTTTAATTAAAAACATAGCAAAAACAGACCAAAAAACCCCGGACTGTCCATTGTGGTCCTTGTCTAGTGTGAACGGCCCTAACTGAATGTAACCCAGTAAAAAGCTAAAATCCGATTGGTTAGTGCAAATTAATAGCACAAGCAAACTTTACTACATTTTATTGCACCAGTCCCTGAGAATTTGCAATGGAAGGCATGATGGGAAACTCTACTGACTATTTGTGTTAATTAGATTTTATATGGATGTATATATATATATATATATATATATTCAGTGCAGTAAATGTTTTTTCTGTATTTTGTATCTTTTATAGACGTGAATGGGGGAAAATGGACTTTTACAAAACTACAGAGAATTCTTACAATCTAGAAATTCTATTAAACAAGAAGTTACACGACCTAATGCCCCGGAAAACTACAGTGGAAGTGAGTATCTGGTTTCTGATTTCTTTGCTGTGTTACTGGTAGATGACCAGGGAGATAGTCTATAATGAGAGTTAAAGGACAAATCCAGCCCCAAAACTAAAATGTAACCCATTACTGGCCCCACTGTGTAGTGTTAAAATATCCTTACCTTACCCACTCAGCTCCTTATGGTTCTCCCGCAGTGCCTGTCCAAAGTTCAGAAAAGTGAAGAGTAAGGAGCTGTCAGTGTGTCTCCGGTCCCTGCTTTTCCTTGCATGGCATGTGCAGGGGCCTAACTTCTTATCTACCCCTGTGTAGTTAAAAGTTCCCTCCCAACCAATACCGAGTTTAAAAATCGCCTCCAACCCTAGCCATCTCTCCCACAAAACAGTTGCACCACCACATTGAGGTGCCATCCGTCCACTACCTAAAGAGCCTGAGCAAACAGAAAAGTCAGGCCAGTTCTCTACAGAAACCCCCAAACCCCCATCTCCAACACCACCCCTTAGCACGATTTATACTCCTGAGCTCCCGTTGGCCTCCAGGTAGCCGTGGCTGGCGGTAGGTATTTCGAAATCACTACCTGGAGTTCCTTGCTTTTAACTTGGCCCCTAATTCTCGGAAATCATTTAAGACTCACTCCACCTCTACCCATTTTGTTCATTGGCACCAATGAACCAAGATCGCCGGGTTCCACTCCCAGCCCCACCCATAATCTGTCTACACGATCCACCACATGTCGAAAACCCTAGCACCAGGCAGACAACACAGTTCGGCATGCAGGGTCCTGGCGACAGATTTACCCTATCTACACCTTCTAATAATATTTAATTCCACTAACCATACACCCCCATCCCATTTGGGTCTATCCTTTACTAGAACCAGTGATCCCCCTCCCCCTCTGGGATTCTGGAGATGCGCCCGTCCCCCTGGCGTCGTGCATCAACGGGAATAGGCACCCCCCCTCTTCACCGTCCATCATGTGCCTTTCTTCAGCCATGTTCCTCCACTCTTCACCTAAAATGCCGGCAACTTAAAGCAGTAACTTTTACCTCGTACGAGTCCGGGATTTGAGTTTCACCTTAGTCCATCCTTCTGTTGTAACAAATAGAACAGACATTCCCACACCCCCCCCCATAGACAACAAACCAGGAAAAGAACCACACCCCACAGACACAATCCCAACGTTATGTCTTTATAAGACACTCATATACGATGTTACTACTGTAACTGTGTCTTAACCGACACTGTATGGGTACCTAAGGGTATACAAGGTTGGACGAGATGGACGTAGTCTTTATACAACCTCAAATACTATTTGGCGTTAATATGTAACTGTTCTACAGAACATTAGTAGGTAGGGTATAAAGGTTGGGCTAGATGGACAGATGTCTTTATTACAACCTCCAACATACTATGTTATATGTAACTGTATACGCAGACATTATGGTCTGGGTATAAATGGTGTTGGATAGGATGGACGTATTGCCTTTATAAACCCCAATACTATTTACTATGTCACTGTTATTACAGAAATTATGGGTAGGGTATAAATGTTGGATAGATGGCCGTTATGTCTTTCTTACACCCTCCAATCTATGTTTCTCTTGTAAACTGTTATGACAGACCAGACCTATGGGCTTTCTCCTAGGGTCTTCACTATGTGGACTAGCTGGCACGCTTTATGTCCCCTCTGTGTTATACTCAAATCCTTCTCCTCATACTCATTCTTTACTATGTAACCGTTTACAGGACCTTAGGGTAGGGTATCACGGCGGTGGCCTCAACGGGACGTCGCGCTCTTTATACCAAACCTCCAATTACTAATGTTACATGTAATGTTATACAGACATTATGGGCTAGGGTATAATGGTCGGACTAGATGGAGTATGTCTTTATTCACACCTACACAATACGATGTTTATATTTCTAAATGTTTTAGACCGACATATGGTGAATTATAAATTTTGGACTAGAGCATGTACTGTCTTTCATACACGGTAGTTGGTCATAAACACATTTGATGTACTTTATTGTGTTATACTTGATCCCAATTACCATGCCATTTACAATCAACTGTTTCTCTCCTTATGCACTATTATGGGATGTATTTTTTATACCAAACTCCAATACTATGTTACTACATAAAACTGTTATGTACACCTACACTAGGGGGTAGGTAAAAGGTCTGTTAATAGATGGGGTATCTCTTTCTAAACCAAATACTATGTACTGTATCCAGGATTATGGGTAGGGTAGTAAATGTTTGTGTATTATACAACCACATCCCACCCACCCCTAATACTATCGTTTACCTGATTGTAAACGGTTATCATACCGGCCACAAGGTGTGTCTTCCCCTTCTAGGGTTTTATTTTTATTATAGTTTGGATAGATTGACGTATGTCTTATACATCATCCTGCCCTAATACTCTGTACTATCCTGTAACGGTTAACAGGAATTATGGGTAGGGTATAAAGGTTGGATTAAATGGACGTATGTCTTTATACAACCTCCAATACTATGTTTACTAGGTTTAACTGTTATACAGGACATTTCTGGGTAGGGTATAAAGGTTGGACTACGATGGGCCGTATGTCTTATACAACCTCCAATACTAGTTACTAGTAAACTGTTATACAGACATTATGGGGAGGGTATTAAGGTGATTAAATGGACGTATGTCTTTATACAACCTCCAATCTATGACAGGTAACTGTTATACAGACATATGGGTAGGGGTATTAAAAGCGTTGGAACTAGATGGACGTATGTCTTTTATACAACGCCAATACTATGTTATATGTCAACCCTATACCCAGTTATTACAGAAATTATGGGTAGGGTATAAATGTTCGGACTAGATGGAGTATTTGTCTTTATACAACCTCCAATACTATCTTACGATGTAACCGTTATACAGACATAAATGGGGTTAGGGTATAAAGGTTGGACTTAGATGGACATATGTCTTATACAAACCTCCAATACTAGGTTTACTATGTAACTGTTATACAGACATTATGGGTATAGGGTCTTAAAGGTTAGGACTAAATGGCACGTATGTATTTTATACAAATCCTCCAGATTTATATGTTACTATGTAACTGTTATAAGACATTATGGGTGGGTATATCATGGTTGATAGGATGGACGTATGTCTTATTCAACTCATACGATGTTACTATGTAACTGTTAGGACAGGACTATGGTTAGATATAAAATTTTGGGGACTAGGTATGACGGTTATGTCTTTATACCACCTGGTAGTTGTTGTTACAATGACCCCCCCCCCTGTCTTGATACAACCTTCAATACCATGATCAATACTAGACTTTGTCTATTACAGTGCACATATGGGACTTCCTCTCTCCTCTTCTGTTCTTGTGCTTCTCGTTGACTTTATTCATATAACATCACCACATACTACTTGCTTATATCATAATCTGTTAGATACACATACACTATGGTAGGGTATAAAGTTGTACTAGATGGGGCGTATCTCATTACTATAACCCCCAATACTATGACTCTTATCCAGGCATATGGGTTAGGGTATACAATGTTGTCTTTATAAAACCCTCCAATACTATGTACTATGTAAACGTTATATAGGCATATGGGTAGGTATAAGGTGGACAGATGATGGACGATGCTTTATACAACCTCCAATACTATGTTTACTATGTAACTGTTATACAGACATTATGGTAGTGTATAGGTTGTATTAGATGGACTCATGTCTTTATACAAACCTCCAATAATGGTTACTATGTAAAACTGTTATACAGACCTTATGGGTAGGCAGTAAAAGGTTTGGACTAGATGGACGTATGTACTTTTATACAACCTCCAATACATGGTACTTATGTAAATGTTATACAGACATTATGGGTAGGGTAAAAAGGTTTAAAAAGGTTGGACTCGATGGACGTTATGTCTTTATAAAAACCTCCAACTACTATGTTAAGATGAACTGTTATACAGAATATGGGTAGGGTATAAAGGTTGGATAGATGGACGTCCGATGTCTTTTACAAACCTTCCAATACTATGTTACTATGTAATGTTATTTACAGACCATTATGGGTAGGGTTATAAAGGTTTGACTAGATGACGTATGCTCTTTATATATACCTCCAATGACTATGTTGCTATGTAACTGTTATCTTATACAGACCTGATGGGTAGAGGTATAAAGGTTGGAACTAGATGGACGTATGTGCTTTATACAACCTCCAATACTATGTTTACTATGTAACTGTTTATTACAGACATGAGGGTAGGGTATAAAGGTTGGATTGGACAGATAGACGTATGTCTTTATTACAAACCTCCCCATACTGTTAACTATGTAACTGTTATACAGACGTATGGGTAGGGTATTAAAGGTTGACTGATGGAAATATGCTTTATACAACTTCCCCTTAAATTTACTTGTTACTATGTAAACATGTTAATGACAGAATAGGGGGAAGGTATAAAGGTTGGACTAGTATTGGACGTATGTCTGATAAACCTCCAAATACTATCGTACATGTAACGTTGATACAGACAATTATGGGTAGGTATAAAGTTGGACTAGAGGACAGATGTCTTTATGTAACCCTCAATACTATGTTACTATGTAACTGTTTACAGACATATGGGTAGGGTATAAAGGTTGGATAAATGGACTGTATGTGTCTTATCATAACCTCATACTACCGTTACTATGTAACTGTTATACCATGACATATGGGTAGGGTATAAGGTTGCGGACTGATGGACGTATGTCTTTATACAACTCCAATTACTATGTTCTATGTAAATGTGTGATACAGCATTATGGGTAGGGTATAAAGGTGGACTAGAATGGGAGGTTGTCTTTATACAACCCCCAATACGATGTTGACTATGTAAACTTTTACAGACATTATGGGTACTAGGGTATCATAAAGGTGGATGCATTGACGTATGTCTTTATACAACCTCCAATACTTGTTACTATGTAAAAACCGTTATACAGACTTACGGGTGTAGGATAAAGGTTGGACTGATGGACGTATGCCTTTATACAAACCTCCAAGACATGACTATGTAACTGTTATACAGGACATTATGGGTAGGGTATAAAGGTTGACTAGATGGACGTTATGTCTTATATAACCTCCAATACTATGACTATGTAACTGTTATACACGACCTTATGGGTAGGGTATAAAGGTTGGACTAGACGGACATATGTCTTTATGTAACCTCAATAATATGTTCAGCTCACTGTGATACAGACATTATGGGTAGGGTATAAAGGTGGACTAGGAGGGACGTATGTCTTTATACAACCTCAATACTATGTTTTATGTATGTAACTGTTATACAGACATTATTGGGGCGGGTATAAAGGGTTGTGGACTAGATGGACGTATGTCTTATACAACCTCCAATCCTATGTTACTATGTAAACTGTTATACAGACATATGGGTCGGGTATAAAGGTTGACTAGATGGACGTGTTTTTGTCTTAACAACCGCCCCAATACTACCCGTTACTATGTACCCTGTTCTTACAGGAAATTATGGGGTCGGGTATATGAAAGGTTGGACTGGATGGAAGTATGTCTTTTATACAAACCTCAATCCTATGTTACTTGTAAACCCGTTATACAGAACATTAAAGGGTAGGATATAAAGGTGGACTACTAGATGGACGTATGCCTTATACAACATCCAGACTATGTTATATGTTAACTGTAACAGACATTATGGTAGGTATAAAGGTTTGGACTAGATAGACGTATGTCTTTATACAACCTCCAATACTATGTTACTATGTAACTGTTAGACAGGTATTATGGGTAGGGTATAAAGTTTAGACTAGATAGATGTCTTTTGATAATGTCCAATACTATGCTACATGGTTAAACTGTAACTCTCACTGTGTGTATTGACTCTGTACATGGATACATGGTGACTGTACATAACCCCCTTCCTGACACTGTGCAGTTTAGTATGGAATCTACAGACAATATAGAAGGAATATTCTTTTGTATTCAGTTAGATCATTGACTGAACGTTTAGTCTGAAGATCGTTTCTGCCTTAGCATCCGAATGGCTTATCAATCAGATTAATACCAGCCACCATGGAAAAAAAAATACAACTAAAACACAAAAACCGGATAACAAATTAATGGAGGAAATTAGGACCTTTTTCATTTTTCGTCTCTGCTCAGGGCGTCGCAAATGATACCAACATATTGCACACGCCGGGGTTGTGTTTATCTAGTGCCTTTCTGCATTTTAATTCCCATTCACATCCAGCATGTCTTTGCTATTCCTCTCTCTAGTAAAAGGTTGGGTTGAGACGTAGTTCATACCTAATAGACCAGGAGGGCACCCAAGTGCCTAGGGATATCCTTTGGCATTAGGTGCAATCACTAGGGCAAGCAGGTGGTGGAGGAGGTTGGCTCCACCCTTCCTAGGTCATATAGGTTGCTCTCCCTACTTAGGAACTCTATCACCCCTTCTGTGCATTCAACTGCTGTGTAATGTGCTGTATTTAACTTTTGTATTACATTTTAATATATCTAATTAAAAGTTATTTTTAAGTCCTTCCCCCCAATTTGTATTTGCCGGTGCCACTCATTATTGCTGTATGCGCTTTGTAGGAGGGTTACTTGTTGTTTTTCTACGCTCTTTAATTGTAATTAAGATTAACCTCAGCACACAGCACTGTCTCCTGTGGAGAGTAAGTAGCGGTGCGGCCACCAAAACTACATTTTTGTAAGGCTGTAAAACAGCATTGTACAGGACAGACAATTGTTTCAACCCCCCCACCTCTATTAGGCTTGGTTTCTTATATTTACATAAATGGCACTCTACACACTCTTGAACCAATCATGTTCCTTGTGCAATTATTACAATCTTCAAAATTGCCTTTTAGTAAGATGCAGGTACAGGCTGGGTCCATGACCCCAGGGAATTTGCTCTTTCTGTGCTGGCCATACATTGGTGCAGTGCTGTTTGGTCCTCCCCCACATACAAATCGACGGGCACTCCTTCCACGCACTTGCGTATATGTCCAGTTGATCCACATTGACATGCAAATCAGACTATACCCACTGACCTGTGATAAATGGGAAAAGTCACACAAGCACTCTATAGCAGGGATAGTTTATCTATATATATCCGAGTGTTTTGTAAAAAACAACCCCACAGCAGGTTTCAAACACTCCGAAGTATCCAGTGGTGTTGACCTATCAATGTCATAACCTATGGCCGGAAGCTTTAAAAAGCCACACACAGAAAGACTACACAGCAATGACACACACAAACAGTGACAAAACACATACACGCACAGTGACATTACACAGAGTGACAACAGACACACATAATTGACAGTGAAACCTGACACACCACACTATACACACAGTGACACACACATTCCAAGAGCTGACACACACAGGTACACCAATCCCCCCATTTCTTATACATTTAACCGCATCCATTCTGTCCCAGGTCTATATTTCCATGTCCCTCCCTCTCTCCTCTCTCTGAGGTCTCTTTACCCCATCACTGTCCATTCATTACACAGGAGGGATATCACACTAGGACACCCTTGAGTACAGTTGGACACACACACCAGAGGGTTGTCACCAAAGGACATTGATACAGTGACAACCACTCACAATATGGACAAACAACAATGACAATACACGTGATATCAACCAAAGTTCCCAGGTAACACACACCCTCTATGACTAGTGCACCACACCTAGTGACACCCACCTAGTAACCACAGTACCACCAGTGTCACACACACCTACGCCTTATACACATTTTTACACTTAAGTAACACACACAATGGACTACACTACATTCAGGTAAACACAAACAATGGACCCACACACACAGTAAGCACAAAACAATGGACACAACACAAGTAACCCCAAACCAATGACACACCACCAAAGAACACAAACAATGACCCACACACAGAACACAAACAATGGACTACCACACAATAGTTAACACAACAATGAACACACCAAAGTTAACACAAACAAGACACACACAAAGTAACACATAAACAAATGACCACACACAAAGTACACAAACAATGACACACACACGCAGTAAACACAAACAATGACACCACCACATGTAACAATATTACACAGTAACACACACACAGTAACACACACAGTAACACACATTCATAGCAACACACACACAGTGTAACAGAATTCCGACCATAGTAACACACACACACATTCTTTATCGTTCTTCAAACACAAACCATGACACCACACACCAGTGAACCACCATACACAGTTGTAACACACACACAGTACACACACAACCAGTAAGACACACACACAGTACACACTCACACAGTACCTTACACAGTAACACACAACAGAACACATTACACAGTAACACAAACACACAGTACAAAATTACACAGTAACACAAAACAATGACACACACACAGTAACACATTACACTTCAGTATACACAAAACAATGGACCCACAACACAGGTAACACATTACACAGTAACACACACACAGTAACATACACACAGTAACACACAAACAAGACCACATTACACGAGTAAACACATTACACAGTTAACAAACACACAGGAACACACACAGTAACACAAAAAATGACAACACCACAGGTAACCATTACACAAGTAAGCTACAAACACAGTAAACAAACAAAACAAGTAACACACACACAGTAACACATTACACAGTAACACATTAAATTACAAAGAACACACAACAGTAAAACCAGTTTTATCCATTTTGTTTTTTTAGTCACCATACATACACCCTGTCTCCTCGTTTTCCTGTTTCCTTCTCCCCCCCCCTTCCCTTCCCCCTCTTTTTCCCCCCCCCGTTATCCTCCCCCCCCCCCCCCCCCAATTACCCCATGGGACACATAAACAGTAACAATTACACAGTAACACAACACGTAACACACACAGGAACCACACAGTAACACCCAACAGTAACACAAACAATTGGACCCAACACAGTGGGACACACACACAGTTAGTAACACATTAAACCGTAACCACTACCACACCAATGACACACACCACGTGGCCCAACACAGAACACATCACACAGTAACAACACACAATGACACACACACAGTTGTCACCATGGCACACGGAACGGGTCTCCACTGAACACTCTGTGGAATTCTCATACAATAGTGTTTCGATGGGCCGCCTGATTCTACCGGATCGGCCTTCTCTGTTGGCCCCACACCGTACTTATCATGGCAATAGTCACGGCCCTGCGAATTGGCCTACCTCCAAAATGGTCATGTGACTATCAGAGACAAGTAGAGAGGGAAGCTGAGTGGATAGATAGGACCGCCGCTCTGTCACCCTGGGGTTGATTACACCCCTGTTCTATAGCAAAACTGCTCGTAGTCCCATTACCCATAATATATGGCCTCTACTGGTTCAAAACGTAGTCATACTCTACCAACCAACCCCATCCCTACCACAAGGGAACATGGGGTCGCACAAATGATTATGGCACCGTTGTAGTGTAAAAACATGGGGACAGCTATTTTACTTGTTCCCCGGTGTTTGAGTATTGTTTTATAGATCCAACGATCACTGCAGGCGAGTATGTATCTTATTTAGGACCAGATGTCTGTATATACTGTACCCCATATTATTCTACAGTTACCCTATCGATTACATTACCGTTACACCAGTGTTTACGACGCTACACACATTAGTACATCCCGTACCCATTAATTACATACTCGTACCCCCCCCTATTACATACCGCTACCCCATATTACATTACAGTACCCCCATATTACATCCGTACCCCATATTACATACGCGTTACCCCATATTACATTACCGTACCCCCATTATTACTCCGTACCCCATATCAACATACCGGTACCCAATTATCACATACAGTACCCCAATCATCACATTGACCGTACCAATATTCACCTTATCACATACCGTACCCCATATCACATTACCGTACCCCCATAGTACCATACCGTACCCCATAGACATTACTCGTACCTCCATATTACATCTGACCCCCCATATACCAAATGGACCCCATATTCTACTGTACCCCCATATTACACTGTACCCTATGAACATACGGTACCCCATATTTACATAATGATACCCCCATATTATTACTATACTGGAACCCATATTACCATGACTGCTACCCCAATTACAAACTGCGCACCCATATACATACTGTGCCCCCATACATTTACTACTGTGCCCCATATATATCTGTAACTGTACCCCATATTCCATCACGTGCCCCCATATTAATACTGTACCCATATTACTACTGTACCCACCCGATTTACAACTGTACCACATATATATTTAATTACATATGACCCCCCAGAATTACATAGGTACCTCCATCTTAACATACTGTTACACCCTATATACTTTGTACCCACAATTACATGTACTGTACCCCATATTACATACGTGCCCCCATATTACATACTGTGCCCCCATATTACATATGTAACCCCTATTAATACTGTATCCCCTATTATATACGTACCCCTATATATACTGTAACCCCATTATATATTGTACCCCATATTACAACCTTTACCCCCTATTAATACTGTACCCCCTATTACATACTGTACCCCATATTACATACGGTACCCCGATATTACATACTTTACCCCCCTATTACATACTGTACCCCATATTAATGACTGTACCGGATGTCATTACATTAACTGTAACCGGATATGTTAATACTGTACCACGGATATTACTACTGTACCCCATATTAAATACGTACCCCCATATTACATACTGTCCCCATTTATAATACTGTACCCCATATTACCTACTGTACCCCATATTAAATAATGTGCGCCCATATTACAAACTGTACAACAAATTAATAACGTACCACATATTACATACGGACCCCATATTTTTACATACGTGATGCGCCATATTAATACTGTACCCCATTTTACATTACTGTACCCCCGATTACATACTGACCACTATACTATGTACCCATATTACATAATGTGCGCCCCATTAGTACATATTGTACCACCATATTACAAATGTCCCAGAGACATACGACCCCAGATTACATACTGTACCTCATATTACATAGGTACCTCCATATTAAATACCCTGTTACCTCCAATTACATACTGTACCCAATATGACATACTGTACCCCCATATAAATATACTGTACCCCATATTAGATACTGTGCCCACATATTACATACGGACCTCATATTACATACTGTAACACCATATTCATGACTGTACATCCATATTACATACTGCTACCCATATGTACATACTATACCTCGTACCCCATATACATACTGTACCCCCATATATTACTGTACCCACCCCCATATTATATTACTGTAACCCCATATTAGAACCTATACTGACCCCCCTATTACACCATAATACCCCCACACCCCTTCCCAGTTATAGCACACACAATGAAGTTCCTCTATAGTGGTGTTTTTAACAATATGTGCAAAAGAGTCGCAACTTAACCACCGCTGGCGTTTTCGCAACTGTAATCTAACTTCTCAAAGTGATTACTACATTGCGGAAACGAGTGCACGTAGGTTGTTCGATTACCGCGAAATAGTCATTGCATCTCCCCATAGAGATACAGAAGACAAGGGGGGAAAGTAACATTCTGACTCCACATGGCCCATACGTTTTCACACCGCGGATTATATTAATTTCGGGGTCGGTGATTATTGTTTGCATTCCAAACTCATATCAATGATCATATAACACGAGAGTAATAGAAATGTGCGCGAAATGCATCGAAGACCACATTAATACATGTCAAAATGTTCCCGTTACACCCCTTCTCCGTCCACGAATAGCCGAAGGTCTATTGGATAACCCAGACAGCCCAGGATTAACTATAGGGTGGATGTTTGTGTCACCATGTAGATTTTAATATTATAACTATTGTGATTGCTTGGATACGTCTTCATGTTCTTATTTTATCTAAACGTGCCCCTTTATACAGTGTGTCATACAAACCCATTACGACTAGGCAACTTGTCTATGACTAAGGGTGTGTGTGGTCCCAATGCATCAGACGTGCCTGTGTGTCTTCTATGGCGGGATATGCACAGAATAAACGGAGTGCCAAACCTTAATGCTTCTATTTTTTGCGCCCCACACGACAGTATCAGACAATCCGGTGACAATATCCTCTGTGTTACCCTACACAAAACACCATAAGGGGACGTAGGGGGTAGTTAAACATGGTACAGTAAGTCACGGTGTTAGCCGTTCGGTCTACCCCATCTGTTGGGAGACCAACACCACCTGGACAACTGCAACTAGCGAGATTGGGGGCCGTGGCCCAGTGACCGCCCTCCTCCCTCAAGAGACTCTTCGAACGATCAGACGTTTTAACGCGATACGTGTGTATGATTGAAAATCACGTCAGCTGTTTAAGACATGGATCCACGACGTCCGGCTTCGTTCGAAAAGTTCTGGTCCGGTCTTTTAAACCAGCTGTGCATGGTTTCATTCAATACGCATCCGTGATAAGCTCTTAAAAACATTGATCTCGGAGGACTTGGGCTGTGTCCGGCCGTCACTAATGTCCGACGGAGCAATGAACTGTTACGACAATTAACTGGACTGGTGAACAGTTGGTAGTGAATTGCATTTTTGATGGCAGGTGGAAGTTTGTGTTCGGATTAGAAAGAATTAAAAACGCAAATGGGGGGTGGGGAGTGGAGTCTTCTTACAGCTAAATTTGGGGATATATCCCCGGATCCACACAAACTGTAATATATTCCTCTTACGAAACACATAAATAACCTTAAAAAATAGTACCCCAAACTATATATATATAAATATGGGAACACATTTACTAGTTACAAGGGAGAGTGGCAATTTTCTCATAGACTTCCCACCCCTAATACTCATTTCTAATGCACATTACTTCTATAACAATAAGTACTTCGTATATACCCAGTATAAGAGGACTCTACCTACATCGGAGATAAAGCTATCTGTCACTCTTTTTATAGAAGTAACACTGTGCATATAACGGGATATATAAGAACTAAAATAGCTACACACAAACAAAGTTATTTATACCTAAACCTCGCATTTTTTGGAAAGCTACAGGACCAATATAAAACATGATAAAGGCATATGCCTCTAGGAGGGTTAGGGACGGTGGACAATATTACATTATTATGATTTATATGGTTTTATACGGGTCTGGGATGATTTTATTCTTATATAAATTGTTATCTGAAAAATGATAGGTAGCCCACCGTGTGAAATTATACGTATATCGGTGTATTTTAGGGTTAGGGATTATCCCTCCTGATTAAATATATAAATATAATTCAGGAAAATCTGTTCCCATCAGCCTAACATTCTGGGGGAAAACCTCTTTATTGCCCCCCCCTTTCTCCCAAAGACGTTCTCCATGACCCATACACACTACCCCATGACAAATCACAGTTTATATAACCTGCTGAACAAAACAAGTTTTCCATCATTGCAAAAAACCTTTCAAGATGGGAACAGCAAGTCTTTGCATGTTCAGAAAGCTGAGGCAAATTGTTTTATCTCAACCGATTCAACCAAACTTTGGTAGAGACTGGATCCCCAGTCGCGGACTTACAGAGACTATATCGGCAATTTAATAAGATTATTTTGATGGATTTTGCCTTGATAAGAGTGAGATGGAGCAATAGTATGTAAGTGACGCGTTTTTGACAAATAAATTGACAGATAAACAGATAAAAATGACAGTTAAAATATGTCTAGGAGCTTATTTCTAACTGCCTCGACAGTAAAAAGGGAACGAACATCTGAGTGGATGCTGTAGATGAATTCTCCTTTATACATTAGGCCCATAATCTCGATTCAGATATATTAAGGAAGGGAGCTACGAATAAAGGGGTCCGATATAATTAAAGGTACAAACATTTCCTGTAATAACCTGCCAATTAACAATCATAATGTTATCTACGCGGCTCGTTTCACACTAGATCCGGTTTATTGTTAGAGCCCCGCACAAGTGTGCGTTGCGGTTACAAAAACCACCGCTACACGCGTTTCATTGAAACGAACACGGTTAATGATATAAAACATAGCAAAAACAGACCAAAAAACCCTGGAATGTCCATTGTGGTCCTTGTCTAGTGTGAACAGCCCTAACTAAATGTAACCCAGTAAAAAGCTAAAATCTGATTGGTTAGTGCAAATTAATAGCACAAGCAAACTTTACTACATTTTATTGCACCAGTCCCTGAGAATTTGCAATGGAAGGCATGATGGGAAACTCTACTGACTATTTGTGTTAATTAGATTTTATATGGATGTATATATATATATATATATATATTCAGTGCAGTAAATGTTTTTTCTGTACTTTTATCTTTTATAGACGTGTATGGGGAAAAACGAAATTCTACACAAAAACTGTTAACAAAGTAGAAATTCTATTAAACAAGAAGTTACACAACCTAATGCCCCGGAAAACGACAGTGGAAGTGAGTATCTGGTTTCTGATTTCTTTGCTGTGTTACTGGTAGATGACAAGGGAGATAGTCTATAATGAGAGTTAAAGGGCAAATCCAGCCCTTCAATTAAAATCTGGTAAATCCAACCCCAAACTGCACTAGTTAGGAAGCTGAAAGGTGTAAGACTAATCTGAAATGCAGCACAATGTCCTGTTTCCCGTTTCTACTTCCTGGTTCTTTCATTCGTGGATATGAGTTGACATCACAGCTGCTGACTAAATGCAAATCCCCTAGCTGCCTCCTCTGAGCACGCTCAAGCTCATAACCAGGTCACTAAATTGCTGAAGGGGTGTGAACAAATACCCCTTAGATTACACAAGCATAGCAGGTGTAAGCTAATGAATCCAGAGGAGAAGGTAGAATATCTCAATATATTTTGCCATTCTTTCTGAAAGATGTCAGTATGAGAATTGAGCTGTTTCCAATTAAAGGGCATGTCCACCCCCAAAACTAAAATGTAACCCACTACTGGCCCCACTGTGTAGTGTTAAAAAATCCTTACCTTACACCTCAGCTCCTTATGGTTCTCCCGCAGTGCCTGTCCAAAGTTCAGAAAAGTGAAGAGTAGGAGCTGTCAGTGTGTCATCCGGTCCCTGCTTTTTCCTTGCATGGCATGTGCAGGGGATCCCTCCCTCCTACCTCCCTCTCCCCTGTTCCTTTCTGTAATGTAGTGGGGTTGAGATTCGCTTTAAACCTATTAGAATTTGATTTGATATTTCTTGGTTCTATTTACATAACAATATGTAAAAGACAATATGTAATTCAATGGCTTTACTGTACCCTGCAGACCCTCCTTCATGAGATGATACACGTGTATCTCTACGTTACCGATAGAGAGGACGTTGACTCCCATGGGCCAAATTTTATACAGGAGATGAGGAGAATTAACATGGCAACTGGAGCAAACGTTACGGTAGGAGCTTTACTATAACCCATTGTGTACAATAAAACGTATAGTAACACCCATAGGAAAGGAATACAGTGAGGATGATATTCTGTATATTTATATCGTTACTACATGGAAATCTTTTACTAATCTCTTATTTTGTCTAATAATTCTTAGATCCGCAGAGCTATACCGGCCCATGTAAAGAAGGTCATCTGTACCCAGAAACAGGAAAGCAATGGCCCAGGCAAGAAAATTAATGGCCCAGGCAAGATAATGAATGGCAAAGGCAAGATAATGGATGGCCCAGGCAAGATAATGAATGGCCCAGGCAAGATAATGGATGGCCCAGGCAAGATAATGAATGGCCCAGACAAGATAATGAATGGCCCAGGCAAGAAAATGAATGGCCCAAGCAAGAAGATGAATGGCCCAGACAAGATAATGATTGACCCAGGCAAGATAATGAATGGCCCAAGCAAGATAATGGATGGCCCAGACAAGATAATGGATGGCCCAGGCAAGATAATGAATAGCCCAGGCAAGATAATGAATGGCCAAAGCAAGATAATGGATGGCCCAGGCAAGATAATGAATGGCCCAGGCAAGATAATGGATGGCCCAGGCAAGATAATGGATGGCCCAGGCAAGATAATGAATGTCCCAGGCAAGATAATGGATGGCCCAGGCAATATAATGAATGGCCCAGGCAAGATAATCAATGGCCAAGGCAAGAAAATGAATGACCCAGGCAAGATAATGAATGGCCCAGGCAAGATAATCAATGGCCAAGGCAAGAAAATTAATGGCCCAGGCAAGATAATGAATGGCCCAGGCAAGATAAAAAATGTCCCACGCAAGATAATTAATGACCCAGGCACGACAATTAATGGCCCAGGGAAGATAATTAAATGTTCAAACAAGACAATTAATGGCCCAGGCACAATTATTAATGGCTCAGGCAAGATAATTAATCGTCCAGGCAAGATAATTAATGTCCAAGGCAAGATAATTAATCGTCCAGGCACGATAATTAATCGTCCACGCAAGATAATAAATGGCCCTGTCAAGATAATTAATGGCCAAGGCAAGATAATGGATGGCCCAGGCAAGATAATGAATGGCCCAGGCACGATAATTAATCGTCCAGGCACGATAATTAATCATCCACGCAAGATAATTAATCATCCACGCAAGATAATTAATGGCCAAGACGAGATAATGGATGGCCCAGGCAAGATAATGGATGGCCCAGGCAAGATAATGGATGGCCCAGGCAATATAATGAATGGCCCAGGCAAGAAAATGAATCGTCCAGACAAGATAATGAATGGCCCAGGCATGATAATTAATCGCCCAGGCACGATAATTAATCGTCCAGGCACGATAATTAATCGTCCACGCAAGATAATTAATCGTCCACGCAAGATAATTAATCGTCCACGCAAGATAATTAATGGCCCAGGCAAGAAAATGAATGGCCCAGGCAAGATAATTAATCATCCAGGCAAGATAATGAATGGCCCAGGCATGATAATTAATGGCCCAGTCAAGACAATTAATGGCTCAGGCAAGATAATTAATGTCCCACGCAAGATAATTAATGACCCACGCAAGATAATTAATGACCCCGGCACAATAATTAATGGCCCAGAGAAGATAATTAATCGTCCAGGCAAGATAATTAATGTCCAACGCAAGATAATTAATCGTCCAGGTACGATAATTAATCGTCCACGCAAGATAATAAATGGCCCTGTCAAGATAATTAATGGCCAAGACAAGATAATGGATGGCCCAAGCAAGATAATGGATGGCCCAGGCACGATAATTAATCGTCCAGGCAAGATAATTAATCGTCCAGGCAAGATAATTAATGGCCAAGACAAGATAATGGATGGCCCAGGCAAGATAATGGATGGCCCAGGCAAGATAATGAATGGCCCAGGCAAGATAATGAATGGCCCAGGCAAGATAATGGATGGCCCAGGCAAGAAAATGAATCGTCCAGACAAGATAATGAATGGCCCAGGCATGATAATTAATCGCCCAGGCACGATAATTAATCGTCCAGGCACGATAATTAATCGTCCAGGTGTTACCGTAAATAAGTTTATTGTACACTGCCTGATAATACACATGTTAAACTCATGGTGTTGCAAATAAAATAAAAAACTCCTGCTTTCAGTAGGTTGAGTGACATCAATGACCTCTGCCCCGCCCCTTATGCCCCGGGGGAGAAGCATGCTCAGTTGAGGGACAAATGGCATGGTGAAATCAGGTAATAAGTGACCTGGGGAGGAATTGACGTTTGAGAATGGGACGGAGCCATTATGCAGGACAGGCTGGTCACATTGACTACAAGCTGGTCACATGGCTGAAAACCAAGTGTATCAAGCAGGACCGTTGACTATTACATGAAACCTTTCCAGCAATTAACTTACCTCACGAAGTTTTATCTAGAGATGTGATGTTCGGTTTTTTTTTGAAGCGGTGATGGAAGGCTTTATATGCTTCTTACTAGAATTTGTAGACCACAGGACCATTCAAGTACAATTAGGATTATATTTACCATGGAATCCAGAGGAATGAAACTAAATTATCCGAAAATCTCCGATGGTCAGTCAGTGAAACAGTCTGTTAGATGTGCTGAAATTTAAAATAAAGACAAAAGTGTTCTTGTGAATGTTCTGCCAGTATGGTCGGTAATGTACAATGGGAGGTGAACCTACCACGGAAAAAAGAGAAACCAAAATCAATTTCAGGAACTTAGGGAAATGGGAGACAGACTGTAAAATGAAGATGTAAAAAAATGTTCTTGCTGAACGTTGTGTAAAGGGTGAGGGGAACTGTATTTGTCTTAACTAATCCTATTAACTTAAGTAAAGGTTCTTGTTATCTTACTCTGACCCAATACTCATCTTTTCTTTTGAGTCTTTCTTCCATTTTTTGCGTTGCAGTTTTCTTAACATTGGGAAGAAAGAATTTTATTTGCCTTCTTTGTTTTACGATTTAGCACAACCTGGATTGAAATGTTCCTACACCTTTCCAGGAATGGATTATGTCCCTCCTTATCTGTATACGATCTTCTTGGACATCGGGATGCGGAACAGTATAATATAATAATTAATAAACTATGACCTTAATGACCCTGACTGGTCCCAAAAATCCAATAAGTTAAATATGAACATGTCTCTGTGCTCCCTAGGGCTGGTCACTTCATGGAACTCACTGTTATACTGGTATAAATAAACGGGTTCGCAGCAGCAGTGTGTTCGTATCTACATCCACACTCGCAATGACATCACCATGACGCATTCTGACATAGGCAACCATGCAGCAGTGATAGCGCTTAAGACTTCAATATCCCATAAGCACTTTAATGCCTGCATAGAAGTAATAATACAATAATAACGTACCGTATTCACCGTTATAAGTGGAACTGTTTATTTATAAATCTTCTCAGTGGAGTGTTACGATACATTATGGTGCCCAATATCCCCAGTTGTAATTTCCTACCACTAGGGGCACTACATGAGGTTGATCTGACCGGACAGCAGGTATGACTAGGAATTAGCCTGCCACTCACTTCACTACACCTGTTTAGATGGGGAGGGGGAGGCCACACCTGCGTTTGTTAAAGGGGGAAGTGTATGTGTTGTTCCTGCAGTGTAAGGAAATTAAGGGAGGCTGATCTGGCACCATGAGCATGGCAGGGAGACAGATGGCAGCTCCTACGCAGAGTGTAATTAGATGACCGGTGATACTACCATTTTGTACAATGGGGAGTGATCACGTTCATTATCATAGGGAACTCATAGGGAAAACATATGGAACTAGGGTTCCCTACAGGAACCAGTATATGGATCCCAACGCTGCCAGTGCATTAATTATTGAAGTATGGCAACACTAAATCATGCAGCCTGGTGTCACGCTACTAACCAGCCTCTTGGCCATGTTATGTTCATACGTCTTTGGGGTCTTAAAGGCAAAGTGGTAAAACTATATGTAACGGATCTTCAGGCCATCTAATCGGGGTTGGGTGGTGGTGGCTGGGGAATGTGCGGAGACCAGTGAAAAATTCAAGGGCCACTTATTAGAAGGCACGGAGAACGGGTATTTCATTTATTACGGTCGGTGGTGATTTCGTATGTATTACGACTGGAGTGATTCTTTTATTACGACGGGTGATCTATTTGTTCGGTCAGGTGGGAGTTCTATTTATTACGATCGGGTTGATTTAGTTCTTAACGGTCAGGGTGATTTCTATTTATTACGGTCGGGTTGATTTCTATTTATTACGATCGGGTGATTTCTATTTATTACGATCGGGTGATTTCTATTTGTTACGGTCAGGTGAGTTCTATGTGAGTGACGATCGGGTCGATTTCTATTTATTACGGCCGGGTGATTTCTATTATTACGATCGGGTGATTTCTATTTTATTACGGTCAGGGTGATTCTATGTATTACGGTCGGGTGATTTCTATTTATTACGATCGGGTGATTTCTATTTATTACGGTCGGGTGATTTCTATTTATTACGGTCGGGTGAGTTCTATTTATTAAGATCGGGTGATTTCTATTTATTACGGTCGGGTGATTTCTATTTATTACGGTCGGGTGATTTCTATTGATTCCGATCAGGTGATTTCTATTTATTACGGTCGGGTGATTTCTATTTATTACGGTCGGGTGATTTCTTATTTATTCAAGATCGGGGATGTCGTATTATTACGGGTCGGGTGATTTCTAGTTTATAAGGTTCGGGTGATTTCTTATTTATTACGGTGGTGTGGGGTGATTCTATTTATACGAGGGGATTTCTCGGGTTGATTTCTATTATTACGTCGGGTGATTCTATTATTACAGTCGGGGTGATTTCTATTTATACGGTCGGGTGATTTCTATTTATTCCGATCGGGTGATTTCTATTTATTAAGATCGGGGGATTTCTATTTATTCCGATCGGGTGATTTCTATTTATTAAGATCGGGGGATTTTTATTTAATCCGATCGGGTGATTTCTATTTATTCCGATCGGGTGATTTTAGTTATTAAGATCGGGGGGAGATTTCTATTTTATTCCCCCCCCCCAATCGGGTGTGGTTTTTATTTATTCCGATCGGGTCGATTTCTAGTATTAAGATCGGGCGTGGATTTCTATTTATTCGACGGTGGATTTCTATTTATTAACGATCGGGGGATGTCTATTTATTTCGATCGGTGATTCCGGGACCCCCCTATCCTAAAGAACCGAAGGTAGGAGGTTGCTGAACTACACAGTGTGTCTATTTCTAGATCTTAGGGGGGAAATGGAACTTCCTGCCTGTCAAGTGGTGGAATGTACACGGCAGTACACGTATGATTTCTTGCCGAGCATGCAAAACGCACAGCGGACCATACCTATTGATCAATATAGCAATCGTGCAGCCCTGATAATTACATTAATTAAGATCAGGGAGGCAGTTCTATCTATTTGAATACTAATGATATGAAGTGCGGTTGCTTTCCCTGCCACGTTTGTACAGTGAGTGGGACCGGTCAGTAATTTCAAGGGGTTCATTTGGGGGGAACCGACTCCAGTAAGCCAATGATTCGGTTCCAATCAATTATAAATACAACAGAGACGCGTTATCGACCTATACAACAGAGTACGCCGTATCGATCCTTATAAACAGAGTACGCCTTTTCGATCAGTATAGACCGAGTACGCGTTATCGCCCTTATAGACAGAGTATCCCGTTTATCGATCCTTATAAAACAGAGTACGCCTTATCGATCCTTTATAGACCGAGTACGCGTTATCGCTCCTGTAGAAAACAGCTGTTACCGTTACGATCATTATAACAGAGTACGCTGTTATCGATCCTTATTAAACAGAGCACGCGACTTCTTATCGATCCTTATAACAGAGTGACCGCAGTATCGATCCTTATAAACAGAGTACGCGTTATCGATCATTATAAAACAAGTAGCCTTATCGATCCTTAAAACAGAGTACTCGTATCGATCCTTATAAAACAGAGTACGCTTATCGCTCCATTATAAACAGAGTAGCTTAGCGTCTTATAGACAGAGTACGCCTTATCGATCCTTATAAACCAGAGTACGCGTGACGAATCCTTATAAAACAGGTACGCCTTATCGTCCTTTATAAAACCAGAGTATGCCTTTATCGATCCTTATAGATCAGAGTCACGCCTTATCGATCTTATAATCAGAGTACGCGTTATCGATCCTGATAATCAGAGTAGCGTTATCGATCCTTATTAATCAGAACACGTTATCGATCCTTATAACAGGTACGCGTACGATCCTTATAAACAGAGCCCGCCTGCTTATCGATCCTTATAATCAGAGTAAGCGGTTATCGATCCGTATAAAACAGAGTTCACCTTATCGAGTCCTTAATAAACAGAGTATTGCCTTAACCTGATCCTTATAATCAGAGTACGCCTTACGATCCGTATAATCAGAGTTACACCTTATCGATCCTTATAAACGAGTATGCATTATCGATCCTTTATAATCAGAGTACGCGTTATCGATCCTTATAATCAGAGACGGCCTTACGATCCTTATAAACAGAGTATGCCTTATCGATCCTCTAATTCAGAGTACGCGTTATCGATTCCTTATAATCGAGTTACGCGGTTATCGATCCTAGAGATCAGAGCACGCTCCGTTTATCGAGCATTATAAACAGAGCACGCCTTATCGATTCCTTATTAAACAGGCCGTAGCTTATCGATACTTATAAAACAGAGAGTACGCGTTTATCGATCCTTTATAAACAAGTACGCCTTTATCGATCCTTATAAACAGAGTTAAAGCGTTAGCGATCCTTATAATCAGAGTAGCGTTATCGGGTCCTTATAATCAGAGTTAGCGTTATCGTATCCTTATAAACAGAGCACGCCGTCATCGAATCTTATCTCAGAGTACGCGTTAGGATCCTGTATAAAAGATACACATTATCGATCCTTTATAAACAGGAGTATGCCATCGAGCCTTATAATCAGAGAGATACGCGTATCGATCTTATAATCAAGTACGCTTATCGATCTTATAACAGGTAGAGTTATCGATCCTATAAACAGAGTAGCGTTATCGATCATTATAATTCAGAGTACGACTCTTATCGATCCTTATAAACAGTAGTACGCCTGATCGATCCTTATAATCAGAGTATACGCCTTATCGATTCTTAAAACAGGTACGCCTTATCGATCTTTATAAACAAAGTGCCTTATCGATCCTTATAATCAGAGGACGCGTGATCGATCCTATAATCAGAGTACGCCTTTCTGATCCTATAATAAGAGTACGCGTTATCGACCTATAAACAGAGAGCGTTTTATCGCTCCTTAAAACAGAGTACGGCCTTATCGCTCCTTATAACAGAGTATGCCTTATTCGATCCGTATAATCAGAGTACGCCTTATCAAGTCTATAAACAGAGTAGCCTTACGCTCCTTATAAACGAGTACGCGTTATCGATCCCCTTTTTTTATAGACAGAGTACGCAGTATCGCTCCGATAAACAAGAGTTGCATGTATCGATCCTTAGAGACAGAGTACGCCTTAGCGTCCTTTAAAACAGAGGCAGCGCCTTATCGATCCTTATAAAAAAGAGGACGCCTTATCGATCCTTAGAAAACAGAGTACGTTCTCCACTGGCCTTACACGCTTCCTTATTAATCATGAGTACGCCGGCTCGTACGACCTTATAAACAGAGTACGCCGGTTATCGATCCTTATAAGCAGAGTACGCCTTATGGATTCCTATAAAACAGAGTACGCTAATCGATCCTTATATACAGAGTACGCCTTATCTGATCCTTATCACAACCGAGTACGTCTAGGGATCCTTATAAACAGAGTACGCCTACGATGCCTATAGACAGGAGTGACGCCTTAGACGATCATTATAAAAAGATACGCCTATCGATCCTTATAATCAGAGTACGTCTGTATCGATCTTATACAGAGTACGTCTTACGATCCTTATAAAACAGAGTACGCCTTAGCGATCCTTATAAACAGAGTACGTCTTATCGATCCTTATAAACAGAGTACGCCTTATCGATCCTTATCCAAAAGAGTACGCTATCGATCCTTAATAAACAGAGGACGGGCCTTTATCGATCCTTATAAACAGAGTACGTTTATCGATCTTTATATAACAGAGTTACGCATACCCGTATCATCTTATAACAGAGTACGCCCTATCTGATCCTTATAAACAGAGTACGCCTTATCGATCCTTTATAAACAGAGTAAGCCTTATCGATCCTGTTAAACAGAGTAAGCCTTATCGATCCTTATAAACAGAGTCACGCCTTATCGATTCCTTATAGACAGAGTACGCCTTTATCGATTCCTTTATAGACAGAGTAAGCGTTATCGACCTAATTACAACAGCGTTACGCGTTAGCGAATCCTTATAAACAGAGTACGCGCTTATAGCTCCTTATAAAACAGAGTACGCGTAGCGCCTCCCTTATAAACAGAGTCGCCTTATCGCTCATTAGTAAACAGAGTACGCGCTTATCGATCCTTTTATAGGACAGAGTACGCGTTATCGTCAGTATAAACAGAGTCTGCCTTATCGCTCCTTATAGACCAGGAGTACGCGTATCGATCTTATAAACAGAGTACGAGTTTATCGCTCCTTATAAACAGTGTACGCCTTACGCTCCTTATAAACAGAGTACGCCTTATCGATCCTTTATAGACAGAGTGAGCCTTATCGAATCCCTTATAAAACAGAGTATGCCTTATCGCCCTTATAGACAGAGTACGCGTTATCGATCCTTATAACAGAGTCAAGCCGTTATCGCTCCCTTAAAACAGTTGTACGCCTTATCGCTCCTTATAAACAGATAACGCCTTATCGCCTCCTTTATAACAGAGTGACGCCTTATCGATCCTTATAAAAGAGTACGCCTTATCGATTCCTTATAAACAGAGTACGCCCTTAGCCGCTCCTTATAAACATGAGTACGCGTATCGATCCTATAGACAGAGTACGACGTTAGCGATCATTATAAACAGAGGAGCGTTATCGATACTTATTAAACAGAGTATGCGTGATCGATCCTTATAAACAGAGTACGCTTATCCGACCCTTATAAACAGGTAAGCGTGAGCGATCCTTATAAACAGAGTATGCGGCTTGTCGATCATTCTAAAACAGAGTACGTCTTATCGCTCCTTATAAACAGAGTGTATGCTTATCGATCCTTATAGACAGGAGGTACGCCTTATCGATCCTTATAAAAACAGAGTGACGCCTGATCGATCTATAAATAAACAGAGTACGCCTTATCGATATTTTCAGCAATTCGATCGAATTTGCTTGCCGTGTATGGGGGCTCATCTGCTAAACATGGGGTCCCACACGGTCCTATTAGGTCTCCCTATACTGATGCTGCTACACATCTAACAATCGTGGTTGTCCTCCCTATTCTAACAGAACACGGCGCCGACCAGGAACGGGGAAATGTTCATAATTACTGGATCCCAAGGAACACGTGAACTGTCATTGTGGTTATATACTTTGTGGATAAAAGGCAGATGCCGGTACTGTGTGTACCCACATTTATATCATTGTCCCCCTAATGCTGTCCATACACTCATTAGATCTTTCATCCAATCTAATATCTAAAACACTGATGGTTAACCCCCAATGTTCCCATCCTGGCCCATTCATTGTTCATTAAATATCAATTGCAAATGATTGTGCCCGGGGGTATTGTTTTTCTTTTTTTTTTTTTTTTTTTTTGTCTTCCACATTATTCCAAATGTATGGCCAGGTTCAGTTTCTGTTCATTGCCAAATCTAAATTGGATGTGACCATGGCCAAGTAAGTGTAAACACCCTGGACAGGTTAATATGGGACCACTCCCAGTCGTGTTAACCATTCCCAGAGGGAATGCCGATTAGTCAAACGCTCATGCGTGCTTATACATGACCTCATGTACAGTTCAGCCAATCAGAACAAGGATAATAATGTGGATCACATGATCAGGGTGGACATCACTTTCCATGAATGGCCAAAATGTTGACGATGGGAATGAGCTGGAACACGGGCCAACCCCAGACCAATCTTACCTACTGTCAGGTCTACCGATTGATATATTGGTCACTGGGCTGCTTAAGGGGATATTTCACACCAGGCAGTCAATCAGGTTGAATATGAACCAGCCCTGAGACAGCCCATCTCCAGGAGGGACCGATAAAATGCTCCTTTCAGATGAGAGATTCTCCATTTTAGCTTCACATCAGTCCTTCAATAGTTCTATGTCATGTATACCCCTTACTGTCCCTTTACCTTCCAATAACAGGATAAAGACGGTGGGATTGAAGTGATTAGTACGAGTACTATTAAGACGAGGACGACTACGACGACGACGGACGGACGAGGAGGAGGAGGTAGGAAGAAGGAACATGGAGGACGAGGACGAGGAGGTACGAGGACGACGACGACGACGACTACGACGAGGAGGAGGGGGAGGAAGAAGAACAGGGAGGAGGAGGCCGAGAGGAGGACGTTACTACTAACTACGACTATTAGTATCCTATTGATTAATAATAACAGTATGACGATACGATTATTACTATTACTACTGACTACGACGACTAGTATTATTAGTATTAATAATAACAGTAATTTACTATTATGTACTATACTACTACTACTACGACTATTATTAGTTATAATTAATAAACAAGTATTAATATTACTATATACTATTACTACTACTTTCTACTACTAACCTATTATTCATATTTATTACTAATACACCATTATATACATTGACTATTACTATTACATATTAGTATTTATTATACTGACTAAGAGCGGGAGGAATTCAGGCATTGATGCTCTCTTTTCAGGAACAATATGCGAATAAGTTAACATTCGAGCTTGTATGGAAGGGCTTGCTAAAGTCCACAGCTGTTCCTAAGAGCTTCCATGTTGTAAACAGTAAATTCCCAGAAGTCTTTGTTCCTTATTTGCATTAGTGCCTAAAAAGGAGCATCAAAGCCTGAATTCTCTCCCTACATATTTAATGTATTAGTGACGTCTATCATACTACTACTCCTACTTACTACTATTATTTACTATTATTATGACTATTCTTATACTACTACTACTACTACTACTACTATACACTACTCTACTCTATACTATACTACTACTATTCTTATTATTATTATACTATTCTTATTCCTACTACTACTACTATGATTACTACTTACTATATTATTACTACTATACTAATACCACTACTATATAGGTATTCCTTTGCTATATTATATTATTACTACGATAATTGTGTATTATACATTATTATTACTATTATTATACACATATTATTATTATTCTTATAGTATACTACTATTCGTACTACTACTATTATTACTACTATACTACTACTACTACTACTACTATTACTATATTACGTCGCTATGTTATTATTGACTTACAAATTTTGTACTACTAATTATTTACTAGATTATTATATTATACATATACTTACTACTATTATTATACTACACTATATCACACACTACTACATATATTATACTTTGCTATGACATTATATTACTACTATCTTGTTATAATAACTTTTCTTTTCAGTCTATTATAACTATATTATTACTATATTCTACTATACTTACTACTACTATACTACTACTACTACTACTACATACTTACTATTAGGTTATATTACTATTATTACTCTTGATAAGATTTATATTATTATTATTGATTGACCTTACCTGCCACCCCACACCGCTTGAGTTATTATAATATCCTTATTACTATTATTATTACTATTGTTATTATTACGGCTCTCATTTCCTTTCCCATTCTTGCAGACTGCGCCAATCGTGCAGCTGAATATCGGCGGACAGGTCTATGCCACAACGTTGAGCACTTAAGGAATTGCCCGGGGTCCAAGCTATCGGACATGTTCAATGGACAAACGAAAAACTCGAACAGACTCGAGGGAAGATTCTTATTGACCGAGATGGAACAACTTTAAATACATCTTAGACTACCTGAGGACCAGCCAGGTTCCCACTCAGTGTGTCCAGGAGGTTTACAAGGAAGCCCTGTTCTATGAGATGGAGCCCCTGGTGAAAATTATTAGAGGGGAATCTCCAGCGATCTTGGGAGAAGGTTGGAAGGAAGCAGTTCTTGGCCAGGGGGGCAGCGCAAGCCCGCTTCGCCCCCCCTCCCCTCCCCCCCCCTCCATGTCCCCTCTTCCCCCTATGCAGATGTAATTGTTATTTTTTTGGACAGGGCATGATCCGCATTTGCCAGGGACAGAAGGTATTTTTTGTTTTGTTGTGTTTTTTGTGGTGCTTTCGGCTACCCAGCGAAATGTCATGGTTTGACATTGCCAAGGAACCGCGGAAGAGTCCGGCGAAAAGGCAGGCGCCTAAACTCTTCTCCATATGGACAAGGAATCTGTAGTGAGGTTTGGCCCTTGGAAAGCACCTCCGGGGATCGCTGATTTTCCTTGCCGGACTTGTAGTAAAGGCCGAATGAGGAGAAATGGAGCCCAGATACAAAGGTCTTTAGAGCTCACACATAGATAAAAGGATCCTCTCCAAATCCTACGACTCTAACAATTCAATACATGTTGGTATAATATACAACCTGATGGTGTTTTTTATCTGGTACAATTTAAAAAACAAAAATGGTGGTTGGGGCGGGTGTTTTTGGTTATAGGATAAAAATGGGGAATACGAACCTTATAGTTTCATCCAACCTCAGCAGTGTTAGATTACATTTGTCTAATGCAGTTTGTATAATGAAAGTAAAGATTTCATTGGTTGCTAATCAGATACACTAACATGGTATTTAAAGTCTACGGTATAGTAAATCATTAAAAGAAATAAGGAAGGTTTTGGTCAATCACATTCAAATATCTATTTTATTGATAAATTACATGTATATTTCTCCTGTTATAAGAATATGGAAATATTTATATTCAAATAAATAATAAAGTGACTATTAACTGTACATTGTGTGTTATCAGATCCATGAATAAGAATACAATGACCCAGCACTGAACCAAGATCTTCATTCATTAAACCATCTCCCTGACAGTATGTATGTGGATCTATAGCCAATACAGGCCGTGTGCCTCTGGACTGGGAAAATCATTGCATGTAGTATACTTAGATTTTGCTTTGATACTGTGCCACATGTATAAACTGAGGACTGTTGGCCTTGAAGAAAACATTTGTTCATGGAGTAGAGAATGGTCTAATTGGATTCGCAAACAGCGGGGGTGTTAATTGGGCAGCTTACATCTAGTGGGCTAAATTCTAAGTGGGGCCCCTCTCGGGTTCTGTACTGGGGCAATTCTTGTTTAATCGGTTTATAAATGACTTAGAAGGGGGCATTATTGAGACAAGGTCTCTGTGTTTGTTGCTGATGACACTAACACTATGCGAGCTTTGGAAACTTCCAATGATGTGCAAAGTGCTGAAAGCAACCTAGACTAGATTATCCAAAGATCCTAGGCAGGCGCGCAAATGGGGCAGCAGAATGGGCAGATGATATTCAATGTAGATAAAATGGAAGGTGATGCATTGGCGGATTTTAAAATCCTGTGCCACCTACACCATAAATAAATATGTGTTAAGTGCATCTGTAATGGAAAAGATACAGGTATTAATCAATACTGTAGTTCGGGTTGGTACGGGGTGATATACTTGATACTATATAATATTGATGAATTACTGGTATAAACATTTACTGTAGTTCTGGTTGGTAGGGGATACTATATATGTTGAGAATTACTGGTATTTAATACATATACTGTAGTTCTGGTTGGACGGGGATGTAATATAATATTGAGAATTACTGCGTATTTAATACACATACTGTAGTTCTGGTTGGTTTACGGGGATACTATATAATTATTGAGATATGGTATTAATACACATTACTGAGTTCTGGTTGGTGGATACTGGGATACATATAATATGGAATGACTGGTTTAATCACATACTGTAGTGCTGGTTGGACGGGGATACTATATAATATTGAGAATACTGGTATTAATACACATACGTAGTTCTGGTTGGTACGGGGATCTATATAATATTGAGACTTACCTGTATGTAATACACATACTGTAGTCGGTGGTCGGGGGATACTATATAATATTGAGAATTACTGGTATTAATACACATAATGTTAGTTCTGTCTTGTGGGTACGGGTGGATTACTATATAATATTGAGAATTACTGTATAATACACAGACTGTAGTTTTCTGGTGCGTACCGGGGATACTATATAATATTGAGAATTACTCGGTATTAATAACATGACTATTAGTTTGGTTGGTACGGGGATAAGTAATAATATTGAGAATTACTGGATTAATACATATACTGTAGTTCCGGGGTGGTACGGGGATAACTATAGTAATATGTGGGAAATACTGGTATTACACATATACTGTAGTTTCTGGTTGGTATGGGGAACTATATTAATATTGGAATTATGGTTCTTTGAGTTACTATACTGGAGTCAGTTCTAGAGAATATTAATTCAGAGCGGAACACAGTCTTTAAAACCACAACGTTTATTAAACACGGACGTTTCGGGGCCGGTGGCACCTTCCCCCTCAGATAAACAAGAAGTCTGTGTGTCTGAGGAAGTGCAACAAGGGCCACCGAACGGAAAGGTAATAAACACAGTTGGTCGGGTTCAGACTGGTCATCTGTTGTGCGATCTGAATTAGCTATCTCTGGAATCTTACAGACGTGTGGGCCATATGGTCTTCTGAGTGGCACCCAGCAGCTACATACCTGCAGGGTGTGCGGAGAAGAAAGAAACAAACAACTGGTGGGGGATCGTATATACTGTAGTTATGGTGGTACAGGGAATATATAATATGAGGAATACTGGTATTAATACATATTACGGTAGTTCGGTGGTTCCAAGGGATGCTATATAATATTGGAATTACTGGTAAGTTAAATACATATTTACTGTAGTTTGGTTGGGTTGGTGACAGGGATACTATATAAATTGAGAATTTAATGGTATAATTCATAACTGAGATCTGGTTGGTACAGCGATACTATATAATTTGAAGAATTATGGATTAATACATATACTGTAGTTATGGTTGGTCCGGGATACTATATAATATGAGAAATTACTGGTATTAATACATTATACTGTAGTTCTGGGTGGCTTACAGGGTCTACTATATAATATTGAGAATTACTGGTATTAATGCTATACTGCAGATCTGGTTGGTACAGCCGATACTATATAATATTGCACGAATTACGTATAATACATATACTGTAGTTCTGTTGTACGGGGATACTATATAAGATTGAGAATTACTGGTATTAATACATATACTGTAAGTTCTGGTTGCTACAGGGATGCTATATAATGATTGAGAATTACTGGCGTATTAATAATCTACGCTGTTCAGGTTGGGACAGGGAGGATGCTATATAATATTGAGAAATACTGGTATTAATAACATATTTACGTAGTATGGTTGGTTTAAGGGAATACGATATAAAATGAGAATACTGGCCCCCATTAATATAATATACTGTAGTTTGGTTGGTACAGGATACTTATATAATATTGAGAATTACTGGAATTAATAAATTACCTGTAGTTCTGGTTGGTACAGGGTGATGCTGTATAATATTGAGAATTTACTGGTATTAATACATATTCTGTAGTTCTGGTTTGTACAGGGATGTGTAGAATATGAGAATTACCTGGTATTATACATATTACTGTAGTTCTGGTTGGTACCGGGATGCTATATAATATTGAGAATTACTGGTATTGAATCATATACTGTAGTTTGGTTGGTACGGGGATACTAATAGATTGAGAATTACTGGAATTAATACATAATACTGTAGTTCTGGTGGTACAGGGATGCTATTATATTATTGAGCATTACTGGTATTAAGTACATATACTGTAGTTATTGGTTGCGTAAGGGGATGCTATAAATATGAGAATTACTGGTATTAATACATATTTACTGTTCGTTCTGGTTGGTACCAGGGATACTATATAAATATTGAGAATTACTGGTAGTAATTCATATACTGTAGATATGGTTGCGTAAAGAGCAGACTATATAATAGTGAGATATTACGGTATTAATACCATATACTGTAGTTCTGGTTGGTGAGGGGAGATACTATAGTAATATTGAGAATACTGGTATAATACCTAACGTGTTCTGGTTGGTACAGGAGATACTATATAAATATTGAGAATTACTCGGTATTAATTCATATACTGCAGATCTGGTTGGACAGCGCATACTATATAAATTGAGATTATGGGATTAATACACATTACTGTAGCTGGGTTGGTACGGGGGATACTATATAATATGAGAATAATGTAGTAATACATATCTGTAGTTGTAGTTATGGTGGGTACAGGGATGAATATAATAAGTGAGAATTTATGGTTTAATACATATACTCTAGTTCCGGTTGGTACAGGGATGCAATAATATTGTAGAGGATACTGGTTTTTATTAATACATATACTGTAGTTCTGGTTGGTACAGGGATCCGATTATAATAATGAGTATTTACTGGTATTAAATATTACTGTAGTTCTGGTTGGTACCAGGGATTACTATAATATTAGTAATTACTGGAATTATACCATATACGTAGTTATGGTTGGTACAGGGAGGAGGCTGTATATATGAGAATTACTTGGTCTTAATACCAAATTGTCTGTAGTTTGGTTTGTAACGGAGGCTGTATAATATTGAGAATTACTGGGTATTAATACTATACTGTAGTTCTGGTGGTACAGGGTGCTATATAAATTGAGATACTGGTATTAATACAGATACTGTAGTTTGGTTTGGTACAGGGATTACTATATACTATTGAGAATACGGGAATAATACATGATACTGTAGTTCTGGTTGGTTACAGGGAGGCATATAATATTGAGAATACTGGTATTAATAACATATTCTGTAGTCTGGTGGTACAGGATGCTATATAATATTGAAATACTGGTATTAATACATATACTGTTAGTTCTGGTTGGTAAGGAATGCTATATAATATTGACGAAGCTTACTGGTATTATACATATACGTAGTTCAGGTGGGGACAGGGATGCTATATAATATTGAGAATTACTGGTATTAATACATATACTGGTAGTTTGGGGTGAGTACGGGATACCTATATAATATGACCGAATATACTGGTATTAATACATTACTGTCTGCCAGTACATTTGCGGTTTAACACCTTATCTGGGCGTTCCTGTGATAAACACCTCTTAGCCACTATCTAATCACACCCTTAACACCGGCTGTGATATGCTAATGATGGGATTTTTCCAGGGTTACATATTGCCACAGATGCTTGTAAAGCATTCTTGAATTGCAGGAAGCCAGTCGGGATGCTAGCGAAATGTCCTCAAGAACTGACCATTTCAGTCCAGTTCTGATCCTAATTGATACAACAGATATACAACTACTGAGTTCTGGTTGGTACAGGGATACTATATCATATTGAGAATTACGGTATTAATAAATATACTGTAGTTATGGTGGTTAAAGGGAATACTATAAATATTGAGAATTACTGGTATTAAATACATATACTGTAGTTATGGTTGGTACAGGGATAATATTATAATGAAAATTATTGGTTATTAATACATATACTGCTTCGTTGGTTACGGGGATCCTATCTAATATGGAGAATGATTCAGCGCTCATGAGGGATGAATACATATCACCTGTAGTTATGGTTTGGTACAGGGATACATATAATGTGAAAAATTACTCGGTATTAATACCTATACTGAATGTCGTTCCGGTTGACTCCTAGTGGCTGAATTTGTCGACTGCCGACTTTGGAATTAGCAGAGGATGTTACTATGTGACCGCTCGAATTGTTTAGCTAAATGGTGTTTTGTTTTCGCAGTGACACTTCAGTGTCTGAGGATCACACCTAGATTGAACCGAGTGCCGGGCAGAAGTCCTCGATACTCTGAAGAACTAAACTAGAGAACGATTCAGAGGGGTAGTGGGATTCCGGTATGGCAATAGGTTTGACGCAACGAGATGGACGCGAAGACCGAGTACTGTCTTTATACAACAACTAGCCGCATAACTTCGTTGATACTATTCGATTTGATAATACGTTAATTAACGAGAGGGCACAGCATAAGGGGGTTAGGGGGGAATTAGTAAGGTCGGCGAATCGCCGCTGGAATGTAGCTTGGGACGTATGCGTTGCTTTGCAGACACTCACAAGGGTCTATAGGTGGACCGGCCCCCTACTAGGGCCCGTTCTGTTACCTGGGGCCACTTCTGTAATCTCGTTTATAAATGAGCTATTGTGAAGTTCTCATTCATCCAGGTCATGGTATATCTGTTGTAATTTCAATTAGATCAACTGGACTTGAAGTTTAGTTCTTGAAGTTACGTTTCGCTAGGTCATCCGACCTGGATCTCTCAAATTCAGCAAAGGGATCTTGGGTACAAGAACGCGGTCCCGGCAATTATGTACACGTCGGTCAAAGGAAAAGACATACTAGAAAACAAGCCACTAAAATAGAGGTCTGGGGGCGGGTTCGGACCACCAATCTGTCTGTCCCTGCATACAATGCTGACCCCGTACTTGTTTTAAACACGCCTTACCCTCTGGGGTCGACAGAAGACACCCCCCTCGCCTATGCACTCACTGACTACGGTTGCCACTGTAGTGCCCCCGTCCGGTGCCCAAGGTAAGCTACGCCGCTTAGCCATATACTCTACATCACCCCGTCTGTATACACCTGGCCCATTGTTGACATGCTAAGTCGCGGGGAAGTGTTTTACACCCAGCATCCTGCCGTCGACCGGTCCTATAGGAGGTCGAATAAATCTGCCCTGAGCAGGATTCTGGTACCTAAAGTCATTCTGAATTTGAGAAAGCCCGCTGGCATAGCCTAGCGATAACGTATTTTCACAACGACACTACATCTTCACAGTTCAGCAGTTGATCTAAGTGGAAATAGCAACAGATATGTTTTATAAGAGACTACGAAGCCGGGCATGGAGCAACAAGGGTCCATACACGCCCGTGATGTTGTCGATCGGACACTAAACATGATGCAGCGCTTGGAAAACTTGCCAATGGTGTGCAAGTGCTGAAAGCAGTGACCTAGATAGATTATCACCAATATGTTGACCAGCAGAATGGCAGCTGATCCCCGAGACTACAGCTGGATTGATTTAAATTATTAAGGGGCGGGAAGGGAGGCGGCAGTTCAGGGTCATAGGAATAGGGGGTCCAGTCATGAATATGGTGTACAGTATGTGAATAGTATGGGCGGGCTAATTCAGTATATAATAGGGGGCACAGTATGAAATTATCGAGGGCTCAAGCCGGCTGCGCTCACAGTGTGATATGAACTATGGGTGTGTACAGGTGATATAATATGGAGTCGCCGGACCCCTCTAGGCGGTCAGGAGGTGAATATGGGGTACAGTATCTAATATGGGGTCACAGCACTGTTGATAGTATGTAAATTATGGGGAGTACAGTATGTAAAATGGGGGTATACAGTTATGTAATATTAAGGGGTATACCAGTCTTATGAAGATGGGGGAACAGTACTCATGTAATCTGGGGGGGTACGTTTATAATATGGGGGACAGTATGTAATATGGACGGAAGTGCTAACAGATAAATCTGGGGTTAGCAGTATGTTAATATGGGGGTTGCGGTACCAGTATGTAATTATGGCGGTAAGGATGATAAGTATGCGGGTTTACCAGTATGTATATGGGGTGACAGTTATCATATGGGGTACAGTATGTAATGGTGGCCGAGAGGCGAGCGGGCGGAAGGGGGTCTATAGGTAGTGTAAGTCTAATGGGGGTGCGTTTACAGATGTAATGGGTGGTACAGTATATAATATGCGATCAGTTCGACTGTACAGTAATTAACTAGGGGGGGGTTAAAGTACGCGTAAGATATAGGGGAGCACGTACACGGCGGTTACAGAATATGGAGATGAGGAGAAGTGCTAACAGTTACTTACTATTATGGATGTACAGTATATAAATGGGGTACTTAGTCGTAATGTTTGGGGGGGATTATTAGCAGTATATAAATGTGGTCAGTGTGGAGGTACAGGAGTAATATGGGGTACAGATGTAATATGGGGGCTACAGTATGGAATATTGGGGTACAGTATAGAGCTAGTAGTATGTAATTGGGGGACAGTATGTTGTAATATGGGGGTACAGTATGTAATATGGGTTACAGTATGAATATGGATTACAGTAGGTAAGATGGGGTACAGTTATGGTTAAATATGGATTGTCAAGTATATAACACATGGGGTACAGTATGTAAATATGGGGGTACAGTTATGTAATGGGGGTACAGTTATATAATTATGGGGTTACAGTATGTAATAGGGGTACAGTAGTAAGATGATGAAAGTAATAACATGGGGGGTAACAGTATGTAATATGGGGGTACAGTATGGAATAGGGGGTGACGTATTATAATATAGGGTACGGTGGTATGGGAATATGGGGGTACGGTATTGTAATATGGGGGGTCGGTAGTAAATATGGGGGTTACGGTATGTAATATGGGGTACAGTATGTAATATGGGGGCTCCAGATGTAATATGGGGTACGGTTATGTTAATATGGGGGGTATACGGTATGTGATATGGGGGTACGGTTATTTGATAATGGGGGGGTACGGTATTGTAATTGGGGGTACGGGTATTCGCGATTACGGTATATGTCACACCCCTTTGGGTTTCCCCCCACAGCTATATAGCGATGTAGTTGTGTAATAGGGGGGGGGGGGGGGTGTACTGTGGTAATGGCATATTGGGGGTAGGAGCGGTATTTCTATATTGGGGGTACGGATGTAATCATGGAGTGGGGGGTCGGTTTGTACAGTATGTATAGGGGGGTACAGTATGGTATATGGGGGGGTACGGTCTATAATAGGTGGTACGGATGTGAATGATGGGGGTAAGGTTATTTGGTTGATATGGGTTACGGGGGTGTTAGTGATGGTGGCGGTAGTGGGGGGGGGTGGATCGGGTATGTGAGTATGGGGTTATGGTCATGGATGGGGGGTTAGCGTATGTTTTTTCCCCCCCAGTATGGGTGGCGGGGTAGGTATGTGAAATGTGGTGTGTACGGTTATTGTAATTGGGGTTGGGTACTGGTGAGGTGTTAATATGGGGCCGACGGTGTATGGTAATATGGGTGGGCCAAGTATCGTAATATGGTGGGCTACGGGGGTTGTTGGAATATGGGGTGTACGGTATGAATATGGGGGGCGTACGGTGATGTAATAGGGGGTACGGTACTCGTACCCACATGCCGCAGGCCGGCTGGCTGCCCGCGTCTGATAGAGACATGGGGGGCTACGGAGCGACTTCTATCTCCCAACGGTTACTATGGGGACTCGGGGTAGGCAGCTTATCACACGACGTAGTACAGATAAATAGGGGTTTTAGTACCGGGTGATGTAATATGGGGGGGGGGTTACGGTATGTAGATATGGGGGCTGACGCGTATGTTACTATGGGGGAGTACGGTATGTAATATTTTGGGAGGGTACGTAGTGTAATATCGGGGGTTACGGTAGTGAATAGGTGGTACGGGTAGAATAGGGGGTTGGAGTATGGTGTGAGTAATATGGTTGGGGTGTTACGGTTATGTAATATGTACAGATGTAATTAGGGGGGCGTGTGGGGTGGGGGGGTGGGGTACGGGGGGTATATAAGTGAGGGGGGTGAGCTAGATGTAGTTATGTCATGTAGGTAATAATCTCGCCCTGCTCAGTTGGTGTATGCTTATAAACAAGTAGTGTAAAGCAGGCGACGGAAGTAGAAATAGCTTGTCCAAGATGTTTACTACAATTCAGCATTCTGCCGCCCAGTTGGCCCTCGATGAGGGGGGAATGCGGTGGAGTTGTAGTTTTGAACCATGTAGAGGGCCATTAGTATGGGGAATGGGAGCTACGGGGAGCAGGTGATGGTATGAGAGACAGGTTGTAGAGTCCGAGACCCCTCAGGGTGGGGTGACAGGTAGCGGGCGCGGGTGCGCTGTGCATATTCTATCCATCATGCTTGTCGCGTGGCTTCGATGGGTGGCTCTGGAGTAGTTCTAGAGGGTGGTGGGATGACCAGTTGATTTCCTGTCCGGGTACGGCTATTTGGCCGGATAAGCTGTGTGTGGGTGGGAGGTGGGCGGATCACTGGTAGAATCATGGAGGCCATCTGAAGAAGCGAGTGTATGAGGAGATGTCACCAGGGAGGTGTGGTTCAGGTGGGGAGGACCCGGGTCAGTGTGTCATGGTGGAGAGCAACTGTGGTTGTTGTGTGCATTGTGAGTGTGTTACTGTTGTAATGTGTTACTGTGCTTGTGTGTGCATTGTTGTGTTGTGTCATTGGTATTGGTGTCTTAAGTTGGTGTGTAAGTGTGTTGACTGTGTGGTGGTCAGTGTTTTTGTGTTTATTGTGTGTGTTACTGGTGTGGGTACTGTGGGTGTGTGTTACTGTGTGTGTTACGTTGTTGTTGTAATGTGTGTTAGACTGTGGTGGTGTCATGTGTGTGTACTGGTGGTTAGTCTAGCTGTGTGTGTGTTACGTGTGGGTGTTACTGTGTATGTTGGGGGTTGGTGTTACGGGGTGGATGTGTGTGGTGTCATTGTGTGTGGGGTGGTTACTGTGTAATGGTTGTACGGGTGGTTGCATTGTGTGTGTGGTACTGTGTAGATGGTGGTTACCTTTATGTAATGTGTGTTACTAGTTTAATGTGTTACTGTGTGTTAATGTTTACTGTGTATTGGGTCGATTGTTTGTGTTATGTGTAATGTGTTACTGTGGTGGTTGGTGTGTGTCATTGTTTGAGTTAGTGTAATGTGTTACGGGTGTGGTGTGCATTTATTTGAGTGGTTACGGGTGTGGTGTCATGTGTTTTGGTGGTTACTGGTGTGTAATGGTTACGGTGTGGTCATGTTGTTCGTGTTACTGTGTAATGTGTTACATGGTTGTGTTCAGTGTGTTGTGGTGTTACTGGTGGTAATGTGGGTTACTGTGGTGGGGGTGTGTTTGTATTATTTGTTTACTGGTGTGGTCATGTTGGGTGTACGTGTTGGTAGTGTTACTGTGGGTGTCGAGTGGTTTGGGGTTACTGTGTCTTTGTTACTGGGGGTTGTGTGTCATTGTTTGTGTTACTGTGTGTAATGGTACTGTGTGGTGTAATTGTTTTTTTGTGTTAATGGGTTTGTAAGGTGGTTTCCTGTGGTGTGTGTCATTGTGTGTGTTACTGGGTGTGTGTCATTGGTTTGTGTTTACTGTGGGTAATGTGGTTACTGGTGATGTGTGCAGTTGGTTTGTGGTTACGGTAAGTGGGACGGGGTGTGGTGTTTGGGGGGTGTCATTGGGTTGTGTTAATGTTTGTAATGTGGGTTACTGTGGGGGTGTCATGTTGTTGGTTTACGGGTTGTAATGTGTTACTGGGTGTGTCATGTTTGTGTACTGTGGTAAATGGGTTACTGTGTGTGTCATTGTTTGTGTTCTGTGTAGAGTGTTTCCCCCTGGTTTATTTGTTGGGTTGTGAGGTCCGTCCGGTTCCGCAGGAGCCTGTGTCCTGGTGGTTAGCACACGGCGAGACTCGGCACGAGTTTCATCAGTGCGTGGCGAGATGATGGTGTTACTGTTCGTTGTGTGGTCCTGTTTTGTGTTGTTACTGTGTACGGGGTTACTGTGGTGGTGTTAATGTGGGTGGTGTGACTGGTGTGTGTGTGTACTGTGTGTGTTTCCTGTGTGTGGGGTGTCATGTGTTGTGTTCCTGTCGACACTATCGTAAAAGCTAGGATATAAGTCCGTGGTGTACAGTGCGCAGCGGGATAACGGTGTCCACCGCCCGCCTCACAGGGCGAGCGCGACCCCTCGTACTTGTGATGTATAATGTGACCACGCGGACGCCATACACCGCCGACCGTATATGTGTGGGGGTACTGTATGTAATTGTGTACTGGTGTGGTGTGTCATTGTTGTGTTACTGTGTGTGTGTTGGTACTTGCTCTAAGTGTTACTGGGGGGTGGTGTGTGGGTTATGTGTAAGGGGTTACGTGGTGTGTCAAGTTTTGTTTGTGTTACTGGGCTGGTGGGTTTTTTGGGGGTTGTCTGTGTGTGTGTGTCATTGTTGTGTGTTATCTGTGTTGGTCGTGTCATTGTTTGTGTGGGACTGTGGTGGTCATTGCTGTGTGGGGTGTGGTTGTACTGATGTGGTGTCGACTGTTGTGTGGGGCATTGTGTGGGTATAGGTTGTGTGGTGTGTCGACGGTTGGACATTGGTCTGTGTGTGTGGCTACGGTGTATGTGAATGTCTATGGTGTAGGTTATCGCCCTTGTGTAATGGAATGGACAGTGATGGGGCTATAAAGGGACGCCTAGAGGAGAGAGAGAGAGGGAGGGACAGAAATAAATAGACCGGACAGGAGATGGTTAAATTGTTAAGGCATGGGGGAGATTGTGTCACTTGTGTGTGTCCTGTGTTGGTGTTGGTCACTGTGTGGTGTATTTGTGTGTAACGTTGGTTTCACTGTGGTCATATGTCTGGTGTCACGGGGGTGGCACTCCGTTGTTTATATCACTTGGGCGTGTATGTGGGGGGTTTGTGCACTGGTGTGTGGTGGGTGGGTGGTCATTCTTGTGGTGGGTCTTCTGTGGGGTGGCTGTTTAGCTTTCCCCATGGTGTTATTTACGATGGATAGGGAGGGGCAAACCAACTGGGAACTCAGATGTTTGAAAACTTGCTGGGTGTGTGGGTTTGTTTTTAAAACATTTTCTGGGATGGGGGGGTTATTAGTAAGTGATAAGCTATCCTCTGGCTATAAGCTTGCGTGAATGTTTCCATTGTATGCCGAGGTGGTGTCTGGTCATGGGTATTAGTTCTGTTGCATTCATTGGGATCAATTGGACATTTACGCAGTGCAGTGGATGGAGAGTGCCCTGGATTTGTGAGTGGTGCGGTTGTGGGTCGGGGTTGGGGAGACGCAAATAGCTAGGCATCGTGGCACCAATGGCTCATGGTCCAGCACAGAAAAGCAAATTCCTGGGTGCAGGCCTATCTACAGAGTTCTGAACTAAAGATGGGATCATATGTTTGAAGATTTGTAATCTTCCCAGAAGGAACGTGATCTGGGGGATTGGTTTAGAGAGATGGGGTAGAGAGAGGTGGTGGTCAAGGAAGATCATTTATGTCAAATTAAAGAAACCAAGGCTTCTGAATAAAGATGGGGTGGGGGGTTTGATTCAAGAAGTTGTCTTCACTGATAATGCTGTTGTGGTTGTACGCACGGTGTGTGGCGTTACAAAGGTATGGTTGGTGTGTGGGGCGGCACCGGCTACTTCCACAGGAGAAGTGCTGTGTTGCTGAGGGGTAATTTAAGTTTACAAATTGTAAAGTGGTAGAAAAAACAACAGAGTAACCCTCTGAGTCAAGTGCAGTATAGGCGATTAATGGGACAAGTGTGCAAGCGCGCATACAAAATGGAGGGGGGAGAGTAGACTGTTAAACATTTGCGTAGGCGAGGTTGGGGATGAGCATCCTATATGATCCCTAGGAGGTCGTGGGGGGATGCACGCAGTCTGGGCCACCTCGGCTTGCTCTCGTTAGTGCTGAAAGATTGATCCCTAGCGCGAATAGGGAAGGGGTGGGGTGTCAGTTAGGATACTAGGGGGTATAAGCTGGATTACCTGACGAAGCGAAGACGCTTTCCATCCTGAGCCACTGGCAATTCCCACTACGCAACGTGTCAGCCATTCCAGTGGGACAATGAGGCCCGTGAGGTTGATGTACTCTATTGATAGGGCGCGTAGGGGGTCTAGTGTAGCATGAGGGTGTCTGTAGGTGCGATGTACAAGGAGTGCTCCCCGCGCCCTGCTAGGTACCCTCTATGTAGCAATGTAGCCCCCCGGTGCGGTGGGGTTTGCGGGGCGCTCATGTACTATGAGGGCGTAGGTCTATGTACAAGGAGGGTCGTAGGTCTATTACAAGAAGGTCGTTAGGTTCCTAGTAACAATAAGTCTTAGGTCTATGTAGCAGGAGGGGTCTGTAGGTCTATGTAGCAATGAGTGGGTCTGTAGGGTCTATGTACTATGAGGGTCTGTAGGGTCTAGTTGGGTATCGATGAAGAGGGTCCGTCTTAGGGCTCTCCCCCTTGTATTTGGTCTATGGTGTGACAGCCAATGGAGTCCGTAGGTTTATTATCATCGAAGGTTTCCGTAGGTCTAGTGACATAATTAGGTGACCTAGTGCTAGTGTACAATTCGGATTACCGTTGGAAGCCGTGTTCACCACTGAGTCCGCTATCTTGCTCACAATGTACAAATAAGGCCGCACACCGCATTCGAGATGGAAAGCGACGGAGTCAGATATTGAGCCACCTACATAAGGGTGTGTGATGTCCGTAGGTTGGGGCGGGATGTACATTAAGGCCTACATGAGGTGCTATGTTACTAATAAGGCATGTAGGGTCTAGGTAGCGTATGAGGCCTGTAGGTCTTATTTAGCAAGGAGGCGCTTGTAGGTCTATGTACATGTAGTTGTCTTTAGATCTATGTACAATGGACGACTGTACGGTCTAGTGGCTACCAATTGGGGTGAGTGTTGGGTATGTTAGAGGGTCTTAGTTTGTACAATGAGGGTCTGGTAGGGGTCTGATGACCAATGAAAGGTATGTTAGGTCGCTGGTATCGCAATGAGGCTGTGAGTTGTCTATGTAACAATGGAGAGTTCGTTTAGATCTGATGTAAAATGAAGCCGTGTAGGTATAGGTGACTAATAGTCGTAGGGTCTAGTGTTACGATAGGAGGACCTGTTAGTCTAGTACTAATGGCGGCCGCGGTAGGTCTGAGTTACAATGTGAGGCCCGTGAGATATGTTTACATGAGGAGGACGGGTAGGTCTAGGGTATCAATGAGGGCGTAGGGTCTAGGTGGAAAATGTAGGCCCGGGTAGGTTGTGCTATGTACAATGAGTGGCCCGTTAGGTGTAGGTATGTGGTACAAGTGAGGCCCTGAGGTCGTTATGCTGTACAAGTGAGGACCCGTGGGGTCTATGGTAGCAATGAGGCCAGTGGGTATGCGGGGTGTAGTGTACAATGAGGCCTTGAGGGGTTATGGACAATGAGGGCCTTTAGGGTTATGTAGCATATGAGGGGTGGGTCTGTGAGGGTCTGAGTTTTTGTCAATGATTAGGGTTGCGTAGGTGGCTAGTGTAACAATGAGGCGAGCGTAGGTTCGTTATGAACAATGAGGCGCGTTGGTCTATGTACAATGGGCCGCGTGTGGTTTTTTGCTATGTAGCAAGTGAGGCCTTTAGGTCTGATGGTTACAATGAGGAGTGAGGTCTGTATGGTATATGTAGAATGAGGGCACGTATGGTATATGTGTAGCAATGAGGGTCGTGTAGGTATATGTGAGATATTGGTTGTGTCTGTGAGGTGGTTCTGTAGTAGTAGTGCAATGGGATGGTCCTGTAGGGTCTAGACATTGGGGTCGGGTAGGTTCTAGTACAATGAGGGGTCTGTAGGGGGGGGTCTGGTGTACATGAGGGCCCGTAGGTCTATGTGGTATATGAGGGCCCGTGAGGGTCTATGAAAATTGGGCGCGTTGTAGGGTTTACTATGTACATGAGGGACCTTAGGTCTATGTGACTATGATGGACACGTAGTGGGTCTATGTACTATGAGGTCTGTAGGTGCGTAGTGTTAGCGTATGAGGGCCCGAGTCTTATGTACAAGGAGGCCTTTAGGTCGTGATGGTACAGATGATGGGCCCGAGGTGCTAGTACAATGCAGGGTCCGTTTTTCTATGTACGAATGAGGGGGGGTTCGGTAGGGGGGTGTGGGTGGGCGACTGGACTATGAAAGGTGTCTGTGGTTTGGAGTAGGTCTAGTGTATATGAGGACTGTTAGGGGGTTAGTGTAAATGAGCCTGTAGGGGTCTATTGTTTACAATGAGGTGGGTGGGGGCTGTAGGTTCTATGTACAATGAGGGTGGTTGGGCCAGCTTATGGGTGCTCGTGGGATGAACAATGGAGGGTTCTGGTGAGGTATAGGTACAGATGAGTGCCGGTTAGGGTTCGTGATGTTACATGAGGCCCTTTTAGTGGTATGATGTACACAATGAGGTGTCTGTGATGGGTCTAGTGTACAAGGTGGATGGCACGAGTAGGGGTAGGGGTCTCTGTACAATGGGGGGTCTGTAGGTCGGATGGAGCAATGGAGGTGCTGGTAGGGGGGTCTATGATACACGATGAAAAGGCAAGTCTGTAGGGGTCTAGTGTACTATGAGTCCTGGTAGGTTGCTTGAGGTAGCTAGTGTATGGCCTGGGTAGGTCTATGGTACAATGAGGCCTGTAGGTCTTATGGTACGAATGAGGGTCGGGTAGGTCAATGTAGGCAATGAGGCCACGCAGGGGTCTCGATGAACAATGAGGTTGTAGGTATATGTACAATGAGGGCCCGTGAGGTCTATGTGACACACTGAGGCACCGGTAGGTTGAGAGGTTGTACAATGAGGGCCTTTAGGGTCTATGTACATGATGGTCTGTAGGTCTAGTACGAATGAGTGTGGGTGGTTCGCGGGTAGGGTGGGCAGTATGTGACAATGTGGTCGCCCGGTTATGTAGGGTCTAGTAGCTATGGATTGGTGGTGGGGGGTCTGGTGTAGGTGGCTAGGATCCAATGATGGGTCCGTAGGTCTATGTACAATGTGGGTGGCTGGTGAGGTGTTATGGAGCATATGAGGTCTTGGTAGGGGTCTATGTACTAGGGGTAGGCCTGTAGGGTCTATGACAATGAGGCATTGAGGTCTCTGTACAATGAGGGTCTGTAGTCATGTACAATGAGGCATCGTAGGTCAGTGGTTACAGCAATGGGTTGTGTAGGGTTTGTACAATGAGTGCTGGGTTGAGGTACTTGAGTGTACAATGAGGTGTCGGTAGGTCCTGATGTACTGATGAGGCGCTGTTAGGGTCTATGTACTATGAGGGGCCTGTAGGTGGGGGCTTTATGTACAATGAGGCCTGGTAGGTTCTTGGGTACTAATGAGGTGTCGTGAGGGTGCTGAGTGGTACAGATGAGGGCACGGAGGTCTATGGAAACAATGAGGGAGGGGGTCTGTAGGTTATGATGACAGATGGAGGAGGCGTGAGGTCTTATGTACAATTGAGGGCCCGTATTGTAGGGTCGTCTGGTTGAGCGAGATGAGGGCGCTTTTAGGTGGCGGGGTTAGGTGACAGATGAGTGGGGTCTGTAGGTCTTATGTTACAATGAGGGAGGTGGCACTTGTAGTAGTCTAGGTACAATGGAGGGTGTTCTGTAGTAGGGGGTCTAGGTGTTGTACGATGAGGTCGTGGTAGCTGTGGGTATGTACTCAATGAGGTCCGGTAGGTATGGGGTGAAAATGTGGTCTTTAGGTGGATATGACAAGAGGTCGTAGGTGGCTATTGTGAACTATTTGAGGGCCTGTAGGTTAGTGTACAAATGAGGCCTGTAGGTCTATGTACAATGAGGGGTGGGTGTGGAGGGTCTCTGTACAATGAGGCAACGGAGGTCCTGGTTATGAAAAAGAGGTCTGTAGGTCTCTGTACATGAGTGGGTGCATGAGGTCGTCTGTAGCAATGAGGTACCGTAGGTCTTTGGACAAGTGAGTGTGCAGTAGGTCTGATGTACAATGAGGGGTCTTGAGGTGTTGCTATATACAGATGAGGTGATGTAGGGTCTAGTGTACGACAATGAGGGGTTGTAGTTGTGGTCTATGAGTAACAATGAGTGTCTGTAGGTAGTGCTATGTGGTCTATGTAGTATGAGGGCCTGTAGTTCTATGTGACAATGTGAGGTGCCCGTAGGTCGTGTGTTATGTAGCATGTGAGGCCCGTAGGGTCTATGTGTTACAATGATGGGCCGTAGGTCTGATGTACAATGGGAGGCCTGTAGGAGTCTAGGTACAATGAGTAGGGGGGTCCAGGTCGGTTGTATAAGTTAGCAAGGGGGTAATCCCTGTGTTTTAGTGGCAGTTACAACTAAACACAAGTTGTGCGGACCGGGCTAGGGGCCTTAGTCTGAGAGGTGTTCTGTTTGAGCAGGTCGTGATTGAAACGATCCCGTGGCGGTGTAGACTCACGATAGGGTTGAACGGAGTTGCCATCCCGGATAGTCCCTCTATTCACACTACACCCAGTTGTCTTCCTTATATCTGCTCCCTCGGTGGTACTTTCCAAACTTGGCCTTGTTCCAGAACACCTCCCTCCTCATTTCACCAGCCAATTATGTACTTACTAGGTGCGAGACAGGGGATCCTTATTTTTTTTTTACCTTCCTTAGTCTTCTCCTCATTCCCCATTCCACCTCGTAACAGAAGAACACACATATTACATACTTACCGTGCATATATAAATCATCAGTGCAAAAAACCCTACTCACAATGAACATCCTGTAATTCTTCTCCAGCTCTGTGTCTCCTATGAGGCCTATGCAACAAACATTTCCACATCTCATTAACTTCGTTTTCATATTCGATCAAACCTGGAGTTCACTGCTCCTCACCGTATGAATTGACTATTGGGGAGGGCTCTTAATACATTCTGGTGCGGTTGCAAGCTTCGCCCGGATGTAAATAGGGGGGTCTGTCTGTTGGCTTTCATAAAGTTACGATGGATTCTCCCCCCGAAATCCTTCAATTACAGCCTCTACATCCAAGAAGTTAACGTTCCTTTGCTATACTCTAAGGAAATTTTAGTTTTTCGGTGGATTTCATTCACATTTTTTTACTCTTAAAGTTCAAAACAACTCCTCCTCTGGGCAATCCAACATAAAAACGATATCATCTATGAACCTGTAATAGTGGTTGATATACTTCGAAAATAGGGCATTACGCAGTATTTGTCTCCTTTGCAAGACATACATTAACATATGTTGGCATATGTCGATAATGACGCGTGACGCTATTTGCAAAGAAATTTTTACAAAAAAGTTTTAGAAGATTTTAAACATGGATCATGAGTTAAATGGGATGTAGGGTTTTATGCACTGATGATTATATAGTGCACTGTAAGATTGTATCTGGGTTGTTCTTCTGTACGAGGTGGAATGGTGGGAATGAGGAGAAGACTAAGGAAGGTCAAAAAAAATAAGGATCCCCTGTGCCCACTAGTAAGACATATGCTGTGAAATGAAGGAGGGAGGTGTGTGGGACAAGAGCCAGTGTTGGAAAGTTACCACAATAGGGAGCACTAGAAGAGGGACACGGGGTGTTTTGTGAATGAATAGAGGGGGACTATGGGGGCACTGTTTTGTGAGGGTAAAAGAAGGATGTTTATCACGACATGTAACACTTGAAAAGGCCTAGCCGGCTCGAAACGTGTCTGTGTGTGGTTGGTTGTAACTGCCAATTAAAGAGGGATTTACCCTGGTAAAATATAGAACGCTCTCTGGACAGCGCCTACTTTTCTTATTCCTAGTATGGTCTAGCTGGCAGTGAGGGGGCCAGAAGGGGATTTGGGACGCCTGGGAGGTACCTCGAGTATTTCTTGTAGGTCTATGTACAATGAGTCTTGTAGCGTCTACTATGTACAATGAGGCTAGGTCTAGCGTACAATGAGGTCTTTAGAGGGTCTATGTACAAGGAGTGACGTACGTCTATGTACAATGAGGCCTGTAGGTCTATGTACAATGAGGTCTGTAGGTCTATGTACAATGGCTAGGTCTATGACAATGGGCTCGGCTAGTACAAATGAGGTCGCTAGTCTATGTACAATGAGGCTAGGTCTATGTAAATATGGGTCCGTAGGACTATGTACAATGAGGCCCGTAGGTCTATGTTACAATGAGGCCCGTTAGGTTCTGTGTACAATGAGGCCCGTAGGTCGATGTACAAGAGGCCCGTAGGTCTATGTACAAGAGGTTGTAGGATATGTACAATGGGCCCGTAGGTCTATGTAACAATGAGGGCCGTAGGTCTATGTACAATGAGCGCCCAGTAGGTCTATGACAATGAGGCCCGGAGGTTCTATGTACAATGAGGTCTGTAGGTTTATGTACTATGCGGGCTGTGAGGTCTATGCAATGAGGTGTAGGTCTAGTACTATTTGAGGCCTGTAGGTCTATGCAATGAGGCCTGTAGGTCTATGTAAAATGAGGATGTAGGGTCTATGTTCTATGAGGCTGTAGGTATATGTACTATGGGGCCTGTAGGTCTAGGTACAATGAGGCCTTTAGGTCTATGCACCATGAGTGAGATCTGTAGGTCGATGTACCAATGATGTCGTGTAGGTTATGTACAATGAGGCCCGTAGGTTCTATGTACAAGAGGTCTGTAGTCTTGTACAAGGAGGGCCTGTAGGTTATGTTACAAGAGGCCTGTCGGTCTATGTACAATGGGTCGGTAGTATAGATACAATGAGGTCGTAGGTCTATGTACTATTGAGCCCCGTAGGTCTATGTAAATGAGGTCCCGTAGGTGCTATGTACCATGAGGTTCCGTAGGTCTAGTACAATGAGGGTCCTAGGCTATGGACCAATGAGGTCCGTAGGCTTGTACAATGAGGGTCTGTAGGTCTAGGTACAATGAGGGTCGTAGTTCTGTAAATGAGGCCCGTCCGGTCTATTTTACAATGAGCCCGATAGGTCTATGTACAATGAGGTTACTGTAGGTCTATGTACAATGACGGGCCTGTAGGGTCTTCTATGTACAATAGGACCTGTAGGTCGATGTACAATGAGGGTCTGTAGGTCTATGTACAGTGAGGCATGTAGGTCAGTATGTACAATGAGGCCTGTAGGTCTATGTACAAATTGAGGTCTGTAGGTCTCAGGTTACAATAGCTGTGGCTATGTTACAATTGCGGCCTGTAGCGGGTCTAAGGTCAATGAGGCCTGTAGGTCTATGGACAATGAGGCCTGTAGGTCTATTGTACAATGAGGCCTGTAGGTCTATGTACAATTGAGGCCTGTAGTCTATGTACAATGAGGTGTAGGTCTAGGACAATGATGGGCTGTAGGTTTATGTACTAGGAGTGCCCGTTTAGGTCTATGTACAATGAGGCCCCGTAGGTTCTAGTACAATGTGGTATGTAGGCTATGTACAATGAGGTCTGTAAGGGTCTATGTACAATGAGGTCTGTAGGTCATTACTAGAGCCCCGTAGTCTATGTACATGAGGCCCGTAGGTCTATGTACAAGGACGTTCTCGTAGTCTAGGTAAAAATGCTGAGTCCGTAGGTCTAGGTACAATGAGGTCCGTAGGTTCTACTGTACAATGATGTCTGTAGGTCGAGTGTACAAGGAGGTCTGGTAGTCGTATTGTGACAATGGGTCTGTAGGTCTAGTGGAACAATTAGGGTCTGTAGGCTCTATTACAATGAGGTCTGTAGGTCTATGCTAGCAATGAGGCCTTAGGTTTCTATGTACAATGAGGGCCTGTAGGTCTATGTACAATGAGGTCCTGTAGGTCTATGTACAATGAGGCCTGTAGGGTCAGTACAATGAGGCATGTAGGTCTATGTAACAATGAGGTCTGTAGGTCTATGACAATGAGGTCTGTAGGTCTATGTACAATGGGCCTGAGGTCTATGTACAATGAGGCCTGGAGGGTCATGTTTACAAGGATTGGCTGGTACGGTCGTAGTACAATGAGGCCTGTAGGTCTATGTACAATGAGGTCTTGTAGGTCTATGTACTATGAGGTCGTAGGTTTATGTACTTGAGGGCCCGTAGAGGTTCTATGTACAATTGAGGCCCGTAGGTTCTATGAACAATGAGGTCTGTAGTCTAGGTACAATTAGGTCTGTAGGTCTATGGACAAGGAGGTCTGTAGGTTGTAGTAGCCGAGTATATGCTACTATGAGACCAGTAGGGTTATGTACAATGAGGCCCGTATAGGGTCTAGGTACAATTGAGGTCCGTAGGTCTATGTACAATGAGGCCGTACTTATGTACAATGAGGTCCGTAGGTCTCCTATGTTACAATGAGTCCGTAGGTTCTATGTACAAATGAGGTAGGTAGTAGAGGTCTATGTACAATGAGGTCGTAGGTCTATGTACCAATGAGGTTGTAGGTCTAAGTACAGGAGGGTCCGTAGGTTATGATAATGAGGCCCGTAGAGGTCTATGTACAAATGGAGGCACTAGGGTCTATGTACAATCAATGAGGTCTGAGGTCTATGGTTACAAGAGGCTGTGAGGTCTATGTACAATGAGGCCTGTAGGTCTATGTACAATAGGTCTGTAGGTCTATGTACAAGGAGGCCTGTAGGTCTATGTACATGAGGCCTGTAGGTAATGTACAAATGAGTCCTGTAGGGTCTATGTTACAATTTGCAGGCTGTAGTCTAGTACAATGAGGTCTGTAGGTTATGTACAATGAAGTCGTAGGGTTTATGTACTATGAGGCACGTTAGTAGGTCTATGTACAATGAGGCCCGTAGGTCTATGTACAAGTGATCTGTAGGTCTATGTACAATGATAGGGTACTGTAGGTCTAGGTACAAGGAAGGTCTGTAGGTCTATTGTACTAGAGCCCCGTAGGTCTAGGTACAATGAGGCACGAGGTAAGTACAATGAGGTGCCGTAGGTTCTATGACCATGAGGTCCGTATGGTCTATGTACAATGAGTTCCGTAGGGTCTATGTACAATTAGGTCCGTATAGTTGTCTAGTACAATGAGGTCTGTCGGGGTATGTACAATGCGGTCTGAGGTCTATGTACAATGAGCGGTAGGTCTATGGACAATGAGGCCTGTAGTTTATGTACAATGAGGACCTGTAGGTCTATGTACAATTGAGGCCTGTAGTCTATGTTACCAGGAGGTCTGTAGGTCATGTACCAAATGAGTCTGTAGTTATGTACAATGAGGGATCTGGAGGTCTATTACAATGATGGTCTGTAGGTCTAGTTTACCAATGAGGTCTGTAGGTCTATGTACAATGAGTCTAGGTCTATGTACAATGAGGTCTGTAGTTATGTACAATGAGGCCCGTAGTTCTATGTACAATGAGGCCCGTAGGTCTAGGTACAATGAGGCCCGTAGGTCTATGTACCAATGAGGGCCCGTTAGGTCTATGTACAATGAGGGTCTGGAGGTATATGTACAAGAGGTCTGTAGGTCTATGTACAATGAGGTCTGTAGTCTATGTACAATGAGGTCTGTAGTCTATGTACAATGAGGCCCGAGTAGGTCTATGTACAATGAGGTCTGTAGGTCTATGTGACAAGTAGTCTGTAGGTATATGTACAATGAGGGCTGTAGTTCTATGTACAATGAGGCTGTAGGTCGATGTATAATGAGGCCTGTGTGCTGATTGTACATTGGGCCCGTAGGTCTATGTACTAGGAGTGCCCGTTAGGTTATATGTACTGTGAGGCCCAGAGATTGGAAATTACTTGCGAATGGTATTGTATAGGCAATATGCAATTCTGATGGCGTTGTTAGTTAAATGCATTCGATCACGAACTTAATTGTACAATTGATATCGTTCATTGTAAGTTTAAGACGCAGGCGTAACATTCCATTTAGTTAAAGGCTCCGTATCACTATGTAGTTGATTCCTGTAAAATGTGGTGTAGATTACAGACCATAATGAGAGAGAGTGCGAGTCTTCCAGCTATGGATCCGTGGAAGGGGAAAGTGTTAGGGAATAATAACCAGCAGACAGATTCTCCCATTGACTTTAATAAGGTAGAACTTTCATACCCCTGCCCTGTTGTTGGACATTCCATAGGACCGGAAAAGGGCCATGTACGGGGTTTCATTTCCGTTGTCGTATGTCGTAGGTCTGTAGGTCTGTAGGCTATATGTACAATGAGGGTTCTGTAGGTCTATGTACAATGAGTCGTAGGTCTATGTATCAATGAGGACTGAGGTTCTATGTACAATGAGGACCGTAGGTCTATGTACTATGAGGCCCGTAGGTCTAGTACTGTGAGGCCCGTAGATTGAAAATTACTGCAATGGTATTGTATTAGGCAATCTGTGCAATTCGAGTGGCTATTGAGTAAATGCACGATCACTGAAATTAAGTGTAAAATTGATATCGTCATTGTAAGTTTAAGATCGACAGGTCGGAACATTTCCATTTATTAAAGGCTCCGTATCACTATTTAGGGATTCCTGTAAATAGGGTTGAGATTACAGATTCATATGAGAGAGAAGGAAGTGCGATGTCTTGTCCAGCTTATGGGATCCGTGGAAGTGTTTAGGATAACCAGCAGACCTATTCTCCCATTGACTTTAATAAGTAGAACTTTATACCACCCGTGCTAGTGTTGGACAGGTTCTCAGAGGACGGAAAGACAGCGGGCCGTTGTACTGGTTGCTTGCCGGGTCGTGGTATCCAGGAAGACAATACTTTAAACGCAGTGCTGGGTGAAAGTAGACCTGGGGAGGCGTGGGTGTGTTGTTGTCTGGAGATGATTCCGCTCAGGAAGCATGAGCGGAGTCTTATGCATGTTTGGGCACCTTGGCTCAGACTGTGCTCTCTGACCAATAATAATAACCAATTTATTAATGGCTTGTGGTACTATGGGATATTATAGCCTGTTAGACCACAATTCACACGATTATACTGAACACTGTTCCCATTTGTAATTGTTTATATCTGGTAGAGATGGGCAACATGAGTCCCCTATTGTATCCTTGTACTTCATGAGTTACGAAGTGTGACCAGATGCAGCGGTGGGGGGGTACCGGCATGTATTAAGTAGAAAAGGAGATGAGAAGAAGAAGAAAATACACAGACTCCAATGTTTTAACATACAAGATTTTATTTTATTTAGTTGATCGCATGGAAGGCGAGAAAAACCCCCGTCTGAGACGAGGGCGCAGAGGGGGAAAAATTCCTACTCGCGACTCCTGTGGCGTCTGGACTAACTCCGCTGGATCTGAATGGCACATAATTACTATGTTAGAAAACAAGAGCGTGTTATAACGCCCAAATCCCCATCATTGGACGGTACAGGGTGAGGGCTAAAAGACCGTGGAGTCCCTGAACACCACATGGTCAGTACAGAAGGAGGCTGGGGGTACCTACCTACATAGTTGCTGATTGCCACCTCTCTTGGCTCTGCACCTCCCTCCCATAGACGGCCATTGCAGAGGGTGGGGGCTGGGGCGCAGACAGGACCCAAAGGATGTAAGTATCCAAAAGACCTGTCTGATCACTACCGGGGGTGAGGCGACCTGGTATCGCTCAGTAGGTGCCCTACTCTGGCATAGAGCCAAACGGAGGGATCCACACACGCAAGAGACAAAGGCGCGGCCGAATTTACCATCCAGAGACTGCGTCATAGGAAGGAGAACAAACCATCTAAATGTCAGGGCAGGGGATAATTTTTGTTGGTTTTGCGGTCCGAGAAGGGGGGGATGAAATCGCTGCCTGACTCAAGTGAGGGGGAAGTCGGTTAATTCCGCTGGGATCAACCTGGAACGTAATAAATCGTCTTCGCATTTAAGCGTACAAATAGGGGCCAAGTCCATAGTTCCAGACAATGGCGCTTAGTGTGGACTAGGTTGGTGTATCGCCGGGGTCAGATCATTAAACGAGGGGCCGACCGAAAATGGGGGGGAGGTTTCAGCGAACCGTGCGCCAATACCATGCCATAATGGTTCCAGAAATGGCCATCGTTACACATGTGCCTGACGGTGTCGGCCCTACAATCAACTATGGTGTACGAACCTTTGGGGGGGAACTGTCAGCAAATATGGACATATAGTTAGTGGTGCAGATTTAAAGTTAAGACGGGTCCCCCACCAATCCCCAATTAGAGTTTACCGTCCGGGGGTGGAGGACGGTTGTTTTTTGACCCAGCGTGTGGGGGTTATGTGACTGGTGATCGACAGATGGTTTTTCAAACCAGTGTTATCTTGGGCTGGATATTAATTATCATGGGATATAGCAATTATCTGCTGGGCCATAATTTTCTGCCTGTGGCCAGTAATTATCGTGCCTGGCCTGATTAATTATCTTGCTGGCGATTAATTAGCATGCCTGGGCCTTCATATCTTGACTCTGGGCCATTAATTATCTTTGCCTGGGACATGAATTATCTTGAATGGGACATTAATTATCTTGCTGGGCCATAATGATCTTGACCTGTGCAATTAATTATCATGCCTGGGCCATTCATTATCTTGGCCTGGGGCCTATTTAATTATCTTGACTGGCCAGTAATTAATCTTGCCTGGGTCCATTAATATCTTGACAGGGCACATTCATTATCTTGACTGGGCCATTATATTCTATTGCGTGGACGATAATTATCGTCGCCGGACGAGAATATTGTGCCTGACGAAATTATCGTGCCACAGTGAGTGTGACTGGTACATACAAATTTGCACACAGTGAGTATGACTAGTACATATATGTTTGCCCACAGTGAGTGTGACTGGTACATACAAGCTTACACACAGTGAGTGTGACTGGTACATATATGTTTGCCCACAGTGAGTGTGACTGGTGTTTGCCCACAGTGAGTGTGACTGGTACATACAAGCTTACACACAGTGAGTATGACTGGTACATATATGTTTGCCCACAGTGAGTGTGACTGGTACATATATGTTTGCCCACAGTGAGTGTGACTGGTACATACAAGTTTGCCCCTGGTGACCGGTACAAATATAAGTTTAATTATAGTCACTATGGCAGGCAGAGTCAAGATCAGGAAAAAGGAGAGGAACAAACATCTACAATGTCAGCCATGGTCACTCAATCGCCATACTCACATATAGATAGATAGATTAATAGATAGATAGATAGACAGACAGATGTTTATTTATATAGCGCCACTTGGATACACAGCGCTGTACATTATAACAATACAGATTATACAGTATGTATGTGTATGTTTATATATATA